>JANIJG010025011.1:0-85490 GCA_024611175.1 Megaceryle torquata | reverse complement strand
AAAAAAAAAAAGAAAACAAAAAAAAAAGAAAAAAAAAAAAAAAGGAAAGGAAAAAAAAAACGGAAAAAAAAAAAAAAGGGAAAGGAAAAAAAAGGGAAAGGAAAAAAAAAGGGAAAGGGAAAAAAAGGGAAAGGAAAAAAAAGGGGAAAGGAAAAAAAAAGGGAAAGGAAAAAAAAAGGGAAAGGAAAAAAAAAGGGAAAGGAAAAAAAAGGAAAGGAAAAAAACATTGTCCTGTTAAAAAATGTCTCTCTCAAGAGATTTTGCATTAAATTCAGGTACAGAGTCACTTGGGCCCCTCTTTCTAATATATTCCATAGCCCCACAGGCAGGACAAGGAGGAAGATGAAGAAGCAAATTTGACCTTAGGAGAAATTAACACATATACCGTGATACCATCAGTGGCAGTGTGGATGTCATGAGGGCTCACAGAAACACACATCTATGTCCATTTACTGCTGCTGGGGATTCTGTGTGTAACTCTACAGTTTAGATGTCATACTTCTAATAAGAACTGTCTTATCAATATGCTTGTCAAAGACAATTTCTTTGCCTTTTCATCTTTATAACTACCACCTTGCGCTTTTACAGTTCTTGAGGAAAGCTATGACAAGCCTAATTGAAAGACTTGCTTATTTGGTACCAGAAACTGATTAAACACTTCAAAATGGCAGCTTCCTTCCAAATCAGCATTGTTCATTCACCTCCAAAGCACTCAAAAAGCAGAGGAAAAAAGGTTAAGCACATAATGCTTGAAGCTTGCTTCCAGCTCATCCCCTTTCTTAGGACTTAGATGACACAGGATGTCCCAGACACCCAGCAGAGCCCCCTGCTTTAATCCTCATTCTTTGGAAGCAGCTCTTCATTCCTCCCCCTTTACTACATGCTACCTCTTGGAAATACTTTCTTGAATTTTTTGTAGTTTGATTCACTATTTCCTACTGTGTTCCAGACAGTCCTCTTACCTCCACATAATCAGTCAAAATAATACACATAATTGTTACAATTAATAATCAATTCTCCAGCACATTTTTCATCTTTTATTGGTTTTGGGCTTGTTTGGTTTTTTTTTTTTTCCCCTAATACTTTCAGATCACTAAAGTTGGTCTGTGACCAGAGCCTGATCTGTGATGAAGATGTAGAATGACAAGTCAAATATGTGTATATGAGACGACTGGATCACGATAATTGCTTCTGTATGAGCATCCTTTAATCCTTCCCAGCCCCCAGCATGGCTGCAAGCTATACCTCAAGGAATGCAGCAGCATCAGAGCAAATTTACCTCCAGAGCTTTCAACCCAGTGTTCTCCATGCAATTATTTATACTGAGCTGACAAGCTTTAAGAAGCAATTTCCTACAATCCTTGTATTAGCCACTAGACAGACGGTCTTATGCCACAAGGAAGAAACTTGTTTGGAGAACCCATCATGTGACTGCATACACAGAGTGGATGAGATGTTTTCAGAAAGCTTCTGGTGATGTGGATGTTGCTCTAAGATGGTGTCTTAGCAGGCAACTGCTTTGCTTGCTTCAAGAAGGTAGTGCAGATTAATTATTCAAGCAGTTTGGTATGGCAGCTATACAGTCACCAAGACATGTATTCTATAAAGAAAAGGAGATGGTACAGTCAGGTAATAGTCTGCAGGCTCAGTGGACTCTGAAAGTCCTTGCTCATGTAAAATACCATTAATACATAAATACAATTAATGAATGATCTTGATTTGGTGACAATTATGGGATTTCTCTCTGTAGTATCAGGAAGGAGAGAGTACTGGCACAACAGGTAAACTGCTTGAGGTCTTTGAGTCTTTGTGCCAGTTTGGCAGCTCATTGTGACATAGGTTGAAAACTCATCTCTTTCCTTCAAAAAACAGTGAGACTAAGATTTCTGGATGAAGCTGAAGAATGTGACTAAAAAAGTGACTCATATCACAAAAAGTGGCTCTTTAGAGTGTGCAGTGGGCCAGCATTGCATTTCCACCTCTGCCTAGGGAGATGACTTGTTCTTAACCCTCCTCAGCTCTCCCACTTCCCCTAAACAAAACAAAAAGCCTACCACCAAATAAAATGGGAGAAATAAGACTCCAATGTTGATGCCTTTTTAAGCATGCAGTTCCTACAGAACTTAATAACACAACCATAGGGTTTAAGATGTGCTTAAGATTTTTACTACTTGTAAGACCTTAAAGGAGAGAGTGGGGCACAGTATTTTGATGTTTGGGGGCTGGAGGGGCAGAGTGGGTTGTTTTTACAGAATGAAAGAAGTTAAAAGACTACCCTGTGACTTTAAATTTATCATACAAGTCAAAGGATTCAGCCTGTTGTTTGAAGACAGAGCATTAGTTAACAAAGCACAGCAAACCTGAAAGGGTAATAATTCACTGCATCAGTCATATCAGCTTATTTCAAGAGGAACTGAATTTCTCTGTGGAAATATCTATTTATCTCTAAACAATTAGCTTAGACTAGACACTGAACTTCAGACAGTTAGTGCTAGGTGAGATGGATCACCCCTTCCCTTTATCCTCCTCTACCTCTGTACCTTCCTTTGCCTGCAGGAATGAAAGAGAAATAGTCCCTGTTTGTAATTCATGTAGGGTTTACACTGTTGCAAGTTATTCAGCATCTTGGGTTTTTCAAGTATTAATCCCTGAGAGTCTCCAGCCTATAGGGAACCAGTAGGATACAGAAATAGCTGCTTTTTATTAAAAAAATAATCTTAAACCAGAAAACCCCATAACTGAGCTTTTCGTATATTCACAGAGTGTTAATCTACAAATGTTCTCCCCTACCTTCAAACCACAAAGTGTGGGGGGGGAAACAAACCCACACTGGAGACCTCATATAGAAGTACTTCTTCAAAGACTGTCAACCAGTGACGCTAGGATACCCACAGGCCTTTTCAAATGAGGAACATCAGGGAGCTGAGGCAAGCAAAACTTCCAAATATGTTGCTGTTTTCCTTAGGAAAACATTTATTTTAAGCAAGCATACAGAACATTTATATAGCTACACTCAGATTTGGTTATCTAATAAATTCCTTGCTGAATTTTTATTATTGTTAATGCACCTGTTAACATAGATTACAATTCAAACATAGATTACAATGCAGACATCAATTGTGAAAGAATTCTGTTGCTCTAACTTCTCTGCCTACTAGATTTTGATTGAAATTTCTTAAAATATCTTACCACTCCCCTTACAGCCCCACCCGCCTTTTTTACATTAAAAAAAAAAAAAAAAAAAAAAAAAAAAAAATCACAGAAAGTGACAGCTCCTCCATTTATGAGAAAACAGTGTCACTGAGCAAGTTCCTACAGGCTCTACTTCTTGCCACTTCTTACCCACACTGAAACCTTTTCTTCACCCTTTTCTAAGTATCACGGTGAATTTTCATTCCTGTCTAATCATGGGCCAAATAAAGCATGGTACCGACTCTGTCATCCAATTTCTCAGTGAAAAGCCAATGAAGTTTTAAAGTAATAATGGCTTTTCATGGCCTGATAGACAAACTGACTAATGGACCCAGGCTTTGGAAAAAGAAATGCTTCCAGTGACACAGAAAGGAAGGTTAGAAGACTGGGGATACATTTTAAAATATAGTCACTCAGTGAGAAATTCAGAAGAGAGAAAAACTTGTGAGACTAGTTAAGCTCAGGGTAGAAATACCGAGAGTCCAATCTGCTCATCAGCATCACATGCATCTGTAAGAGGGTTTGTTTAGGCACTGCAGATCATGCAACCTATGTTTAAGCAGACAGCATACAATACACTGATAGGGTGTAAGTTGCCATGAGGTTGCCAGCCAGTCCTTCAACTGGAATAACAACTGTGCAGTGAGTATTTAAGCTTTGCACCATTCCTGACAGCAGGTAAAACATTATGAGCTGGTACTAGAGACACCCTGTATTCAAAAGTACCCACCTCAGAAATGATGACAAGAGTACCTTAGTTTTATTTAATTATTCACTCTAGCCCTTAAACTTATTGAGAAAGCAGAAATATCCAGAAGAAGAGCTGGGACATTAGAAATTACACCAAAAAAGTTTTACTTGATGCCACCCTTTGAACAGGGGCATGCTTATAGCCTGGGACCCACATTGGTCATTCTTGCTCAAAGCAATTTGAGCTGACAGCCGTTTGGCAATCAGCAGTGAGCTCCATCCCATTCCTGATGTGCTTTTCAAATGACCCATTGTTGCAAGAACTGCTATATTTCCACAGCACAGTCTTGGACAGATAGATAAACTGTGTGTCATTTATAGTATGGCACAGCAGTATGTTTCCAGGCAACACCTTAAGAATTCATGTGAATGCCCAACAGTGAGCAGTGTTGTCTCATGGTTGCTGCTACTCCCTTAACGATGCAAGAAGCTCCAGACCAAACACATACTTCAAGTTCTTGTCAGCGAAAACCTCCCATGACTGATGAACCACGTTCACCATCTCTGACCCTACAGCAGAAAATCAGAGTTGAGAATCAGACGTACGCCTTCTCATCTTTAGAGGGAAGAGGAACTTCGTGGTTACAGAAGGTAGGAAAGGGAAATACTTAGGGACTCCAGGAGTGAGTGGATGTGTCCCCTCTTTTTTTTTTTTCTACAAGACTGACAAGAAGATAGGTATCTTCTGATATTTCTCTGCACAGCATGTCTAGGAAGGGAAAGAATGGAGTTGCTGCAGCCACCCTGCAGCTTCAGAGCGCTTCAAAATGCAGCAGAAATATTGAGCAGCACTGAACTGTGGATAGGTTTGTTTTGTTTTTTTTTTCCTGGGAAATAAAAGGTTAGGTAGGTAGATGGGTGTTGGATCAGAGGTGGATAAATGGTACTGGATGAATTTGGGAGATACAGTCAGTGCTTGAAAACAGGTTTCCAGCTTCTACTTTCAGCAAACAGCAGGAAATAAACCACCACAGACTGCAGGAGCAGGAGTACTAAGACCTTTATAAGGGTCACAAATCTAAATGGCAGTTAATTACCTCCAACTTTTTTTTTCCCTTTTCTTTTAATATAACGATTGTTTGATGTTACTAACACTGAATTCAAAACTGAAAATACATTATTTCTATGTTGCACAGTTATAAAAGTATGCAGCAAATAAAGGTCAGGCATTACTCAGAGGAAGCAAGAAAATCTAACCCCTCCATGGTATCAATTTTTCATGACGACACAACTTCCTTAAATGGAAAACTAGAGCAATATATTAGATATGTTTCATCTTTGGGATGCTCATAACAAGTATAATACTTCCAGTATAAATCTTTGCTGAAATTTTGCATGAGAAGAGATCAAGATCTGTAATATAACAGTAATATTTTTGCTACATTATAGTTATACTATGTTTTATGAACAGACATACACTCCCAAGTGTATACTGCCTAGTAGCAACAATGATTTTTTTCCAGATATTGAACTGACAGATAGGAACTATGAACATGTATATTGCTGGGTACATAAGCATTTCATGGACAACTCACAGAAATATCATCCTTACAGTATTCCCAACACTCATGTTGGGCTTCCAATATCTCAGAACCAGACAAGTTTGACTTCAGTGTATTTTTTTTGTGTGGCGATTACACCTTTAGGGACAAAGAAAGCAAACAAAACAAAAAAAAACCAACAAAACCCCACTATTGATCTTGTGAGGGGAGTGAAAACTGAATGCAAAAAGAAAGCTCCTGGTAGGCAGGCAAAAATTGTGAATACAAAAGTCACCTCAGGTACACTCAAGAAAAGTAAAGCCCTGGCCAAGATTAATGAGGCATTTACCTTTCAGAGTAGAAAGAGTAGAAGTCTCTGCATCATGTCTTTACGGTACTTCATCAGCTCGGTCAGAAACAGGGTCTGAAACGACTAAATGCGCTCAAAGGAGTATCTGAGCAGTTAACAGGAAACAAAAAGATCTGTGGGGGAGGGAATGATGTACCTTAAATACCAGCTCTGCCAATCTTAAATGCTTCACTCCAAGCACTTATTCACAAGCCAAAGCGTTTCCATACAGGAAAAAGAAAAAACTATTTCCACCAAGCCAAACTGTTCTGGGCAGCAGCACTTAACCCCATAATGAAGCTGTTTCACTTTGCAAAGCAGTAAACAGATTAGTTTAGAAAGTCAGCTAACACTAAGGAACTTTTTTTTTTTTTTTTTAATATTTCTTCAAGAGCAAGGAAAACTTAAATGTCAATTATTATAAGCATGCTATGCTTTTCTTATTAATTTATAGTTTGGCAAGCCTGTGGCACTGTGGTTATGCACAGAAATGCAAATCATCTATGCTGGGGAAGAACCAGGTCAAAAAACTAAACACGTGGTTGGTTTGGATTTTTTTTTTTTTTATTGTCTCTAAATTTTCTGGCAAGCATCTGATTTTCACACTTGCAACTGATGATTCATCTCTAAAACCACAAAGAGAAAAGCAGCATCACCACAGGTCACGTTATGTAATTACATGATACATTCGCCCCAAAAGTCCCCCTGCCCTTACAGTCTTCTGCCTCCGATCCACCACACAGCTCACACCCACCACAAGCTTACTTGTAAGGACCCCATGGGACACTTTCATCTCTTCATTTTCCTGTGAATCTATTAAGCAGTCCTTGAAATTAACCTTCAGTTAAAAACTCTTCTTATTTTACAGCATTGCTAACAAATAATCTGGCAGTGCTCAGCCCTCAATATTAAGTCTGCAACATTTGGCATCCATAACACAATAAATTTAGTTTTGCTTTTTTTCCTAAGCTGATAAAAGGCAGATACCAAAGCATTGACTAATACTGTAGTACCATTTATAATGCTGAATTAAAAAAAAAAAAAAGAAAAAAAAAAAAAAAGAAGAAAAATTGTATCTAAGACATCTTTTAAAAATCATGACAGGATGGAAAAGGCAGCTATTTTAAAATCTGCTGGCATAGTGAAAATCCTGTTTGCAGTTCACTTTCTGACAGAAGTCTAAAAAAAAGATGAATGAGGAAAGAAATGAATAATTCTCTTCAGTCTTACTAATGACAAGGAAATGCAACTTATTGCAAGACCCTAGTGAATCTTTTGGAGGTACTGACAATTTTTTTTTCTCCCTGAAGTTTTACATAAGCTAATCACTGACATTTCAGGTATAGACACTTACATATGTGACCCAGAAAAGTAACAGTGCCCCCCCCCAAAACACATCTCTTCCTACTCCTTCCCCCTCCCCTATTTTGCAAAGCAATCTCCAGCAGCGACTAGTTCTTCACTGTGGTAATAACCAGAATGAAGGAAAAGACTTCTATATATAAACTACCTTACTTAGACTAAAGTACAGATTAAATACAGTTGCTGATACTGTATTTATTTGTCATGTACAGAATTATCCTACACACATTTCTTTGCTCACTTTTAGTTTCAACTGTCTAAGCCAATAAAGAGGGCAGTCTTAATGAGAGCACAAAGCTATGGATAACACCCTTTGAGTATCAATGAGAAGACAGGAGCTACTGTTAAAATGCTTCACCTTTATCTCAAAGTACTGTCAAAAAGAAGTGATGATCTATAATGTCACATAAGAAAGGTCAACCTAAGATGACTCTGAAAATGCATTACAGCAGTAATGGATGTTAAACCAAGCTGGGAGGTCCTCACAAACTGCCACAAATCGGCAGGATCTGTATCTTTCAAATAAGACATAGAATAATAGAATGGTTTGGGTTGGAAGGGACCTTTAAAGATATCTAGTCCAACCACCCCTTCCATGGGCAGAGACATCTTTCACTACACCAGGTTGTTCAAAGCCCTGTCCAACCTGACCTTGAACACTTCCAGTTATGTGTCATCCAAAGTCAGCTGTGAATAGTTTGAAACACAGTGCCTCAAAAATTACTAGTAAAGGACCTCGTAGCTTCAAATGACACATAGACTGTATTTTGGAGGTCAAAGTAAAAAGACTCAGAATTGTAACCTAAGGAAAGATACTGTTGTCCTCTTCCTTCCTAAAGCTGGGAAGCAAAAGAACAGCAGGATCTTCTTTGATGTTGCATAACACTCATTGTCTTTTGTTTTCTCTTTTTTTTTTTTTTTTTTAATGAGGCAGATAAGGACACAATATGGAGCAGACACTGCCCTCCAAAATATGTAACTCACGTGTCTATTTTTCATCTCATTCCTGAATTAGTATATACCTCATTTTGTGACTTAAAATTATATGAAAGGTTCTCCATTTAAAATAAATAAATAAATTAATTTATCTGATTATCCCTAACAGCTCCTTTGCTTCTATGAAGAGTGCTTTCTATTCAAAGCATACAATCTATTATTTCACAGCCAACACCATGTATATTTTTGTTTTGGCTCATTAATCTGAGCTGGGCAAGCTGTAAATAGAAAGCTCTGTTCTTATTGAAACATTTTTTTAATTAAAACAATGGATTTATTAAAATGTTTATCATTAGCAATGAATCACCCCAGCCAGCACCTGAAAGACAAATGCTGCTGAAAAATAGTCTTAGGATAATACATCGTGAATAGTCTCAATTATATTCACAAGCTTACTTCTAATATTTAAAACCAGATGCTGTCTGTTTGAAAAATGTACTTCAGACAAAACTGTTGTCATCTTGTATATGCTAGAACAGCAGAATTTCTACCAGATTATGCCCTTTCATTTTCACATATTTGTATGTGCAGATCTGGGTGCAGGAAGGACATGCAGATTCGCAGTTTGGAAAAACCAAACACGGTTAGCTTAGTCCTGAAGCCAAGTTAGATGAAGCTTCTGTTCTCCAAGACAAAACCCACCGATTTCCAGGGCAAAACTGATAACTTGCGATTAAGTTGTTTTGGGAAGGAAAGACTATAAATCTATCTGTGTGCTATTGTAAATCAATTGCATCTAAAGATAATCAGGACTGTCTAGGAGACTAGAATCTGACAACAACCCTGGATACCGTTGTGTTTTATTATCAGGGCGGAACTCTCCCTTCCTGGCTAACAGACACAAGGCAAATTTATAAAATGGAGGTAGTAAACTCAAGCTTAACCTACATAAATGTAGCAAGTAAAAACTTTTACATGTTACAAAATAGTTACACTATTATGTAACGTGAATTTTTTATAAAATGACAGAAATAATAATTTTTCACTGCTACATTGTTTTTTACATGAGTAGCAGTGCACACAATGACTATGAAATAAAGACCAGAGGAAATATTAACACACTTTCAGAATGGACTCAGAGATTGAGGAAACCAAGGATTGAATCACATTCAACCATATTTGACTCAGAAGCTGAAGCCAAACATAAAGTCTACAACTTACAAGTCAAGTCCTTCCCATATGAAATACTCTCAGACGGGTAATTCATATAAGCAAAGAATTTCAACTTTACTAAGCAGTTCAGAATCATAGAATTATTTATGTTGGAAAAGATCTTTAAGATCAAGTCCAACTGTTAACCCAGCACTGCCAAGTCCACCACTATGCCATGTCCCTAAGTGCCACATCTACACATCTTTTATATATATTTCCATGTATGGTAACTCTACCACTTCCCTGGGCAGCTTGTTCCAGTGCTTAACAACCCTTTTGTTGAAGAAATTTTTCCTACTATCCAACCTAAACCTTCCCTGGAATAATTTGAGGCCATTTCCTCTTGTCTTGTCTCTTGTTACTTGGCAGAATAGACCAACTCCCACCTCATACCTCATAACACTGGCCTTGGACAATTAATCCAGCCTGTCCAGATCCCTCTATAAATCCTCCCTACACTTAAGCAGAGCAGCACTACCAGCTAAATTGGCATCATCTGAAAATTTACTGAGGGTGTCCTCAATCCCCTTGTCCAGATTATTGATAAAGATATTAAAGAGAATGGGCCCCAGTACTGAGCCCTGGGGAACACCACTTGTGGCTGGCCACCAATTAGATTTAACCCCCTTCACCACCAGTCTTTAGGCCCAGTCATCCAGCCAGATTTTTATCCAGTGAAGCATATGCCCATCCAAGCCATGAGCAGACAGGTTTTCCAGGAGAATGCTGTCGGAAACAGTGTCAAAGGCTTTACTAAAGACCAGGTAAAACATTTCACAGCCTTTCCCTCATTCACTAAGCAGGTTACTTTATCAAAGAAGGACATAAGGTTGGTCAAGCAGGACCTGTCTTTCATAAACCCATGCTGACTGGATGTGATCACCTTGTTGTCCAGTGTGATGACATTTAAGTGTCTCAGTGTCATTGAGACTGATGCTTAAAATGCAGGACTTAGAAGGCAAACATTAAGAATATAAGAAAAAGAAAATCAAAGTTATCACAATAAAGTCATGCAGAACAACTTTACAATAAACAGAAAGTCTAGCATGCCAAACAGGAGATAATGGGACCCTTTATGTTCATGGCATTTGAGGGGGAAAAATAGGTGAGCTTAATAGATGAGCATCTTTTCCTTGGGAGGCACTGAGAAAAATGGATAGGATTTACAGATAATCAGACAGGATAAGACATTTCACCTCTGTGATAGGCTATTTTAAGCTAAATGCTATTGCCAAAAGGCAGATGTGTAGACAAGCAGCTAAAATGCTGCAATCCTGCCTCTGAAGTCAGAGTAATCATTCCCTGCTCTGAAATGTTCACTACAGCACACAAAACCTACCATATTAGCATATCCTTGAAACCAAAGGCATCTAAAACAGGACAAAAAAAAACCCTGGATAGTAAACAGTATTTCTTAGTTTCTTCCTTCTGAGTTACTTTCAATCCAAGAAGACAATATCAATATGTACTTTTTAATACTTTTTAATGATATCTGCAGCACAATAGCAGAGGAAATCTAGTTTACGAAATACCCTGATTCCTGATGGAATTAATAGGATGCAAATCCTAAATCCATATTCTTTTGAAGGTTGGCTTTGGCCTTTGGATTCTCACTTCTAATGAAGCGATGTTTAGGCTGCTGGACCTGCCTAATAATATCTGAACCAACACGACTGGAGGCACACATCAGTTTAATGGCAGCATTGGCTGCAATAAGATAGACATCTCTGGTGGAAGTTGTCTCCTACTGTATCACTCAGCCATTTGTCTTACCTTTATGCATTTTTACATCTTTATATCAAGAATATTAGAATAATTCTGCATAATCACTAAAGCTAACATATTCAAAGCAATCAGGAAATCTGAATATTTAACACACTGCTCTAGGGAATAAAAGGAGTCCTGTCGACTCAATCCTGAAAATGAGTTCATTAGCACCCCTACGGGCAAACACAAAGAACAAGTACTCAATGCAAGATTATTAAATGAAAGCAAGAAGCACCCCTCAACTACTGGAAAACAAGTGTGAGCTTACTGTAGTTTAGATGGTAAGCGTGGAAAGCATGAACTACAGAAGTAGTCTTGCAGAGCAAAAAAAAAGATATTCTGGGTGTTTTAGGTTTTCTATCTGTAAAAGCACAATAAATCAAAGTAAAAGATCTGTCTGCAAGGGAAGACTAAATTTGTATGAACAGCTGCTCAGAGGATGTATCATAGTGCCTGGTAAGAAAGCCTGACACTTGTATTGCTATAGTCCAAACAGGAATGAGCTGTGAAAAATGTCTTACTCTGGGCAACTGAGCGAGGGGCCTGGCTCCTCACAGGACCTCCTCTTGGCCTATTTTGTAAGAAAATAGTGAACTCCGGTAGAACTTTAGCCAACACTTAGCCTTAAATAGTGTCAAAAGAAACGGTGTTCGAAAAGTGAGTTTGGTCTGACATGCTTCATATGATTAGCATCTGAGAAATGTCAGAAAATTCAGAGAAGTCCAAAGGTTCCTAAGCAGCAGAAACAGGACCTCTGCAGCACTAAGTGTTGATCATCAGTCTTTTTTCTGCACAGAAAAGTGAACTTCCATAACCCCCTCTAACAACCACCACCAACCCCCCCCAGCCTTCAAGGATTCTTCCAAGAGAGGATTACATATCAAATCCCATTAATTCTTCTGATCTTTCTCCTTAACTGCTTTTTTCCCCAGACCACAAAAGCCTTGTCGCAGATGTCAGTCCTGGTGTTCCCAGACAGATACACAGACCTTGTTCTTCTGAGGTTCTCTCTTCCCATAAATCCTAAGACACTGTGTATGCTCAATAATCAGGGCCAGGGGGAATAGCAATTGCAGGCTGGGCACATCTTGCTCTCCTGCCCACAAGTGGAAACTCTATTTGGAAAATTAAACTGAAGTACTTCAGTCAGAAGGGTGGGACAGCGATAAGGAATTATGGGCTGTTCCTAGGTATCCTTGTCTGAGCCATTGAGAATAAACTCGAGTATAAAAACAAAATTAGTCTGTAAATGTTTTGATATCAGCCAAAGAAATATGAACTTCTAAATAAGATCTGAATTGAACAAAACAAACACTGAACTCATATATCTTGTTTATTTAGCTTGGTTGATTGTAACATCACCACTGTATGACAATGTCAGTCCTGTAGAGTGTGACATGGGACTCCGGGAACTGCAGCTGCATTACATTATTAGAGTGCTGCCCCGGTTAATAGCCACAAATCCTCAGCATAAGGTATTGTGCAAATGCACCACTGCACTGTGAATAACTTGAGTGTGTTACAAACTACAATGAGCAGTATGTTGACAGATTCAGATAACTTGAACAGATGTCACAGTAACTAATACCTTTTTTGTTGATTTTTCAGGAAACAAACATTTGTCCTTTGAACACGTATATTATTTCTACAGAATGACAAACAAAACAAATGGGATAGCAGACATTTGGATGCATTGCATCTGATCTACAGCCTTAAAAAAAGTAAATGGATGGCGTTTTATTCCTAGGCTGACTTAAAACAAGGCAGGTTTGGGTTCCTCTTTGTAATCACAGCAATATATGGTATTCTTTCCATGAGCAAGTCTCCTTTTGTCATTAAATTAGTCCTTCTGTTTTCACAAGAATTATCAGAAAGTATTTGTATTTATTGAGACTCTCATGGCAATTTCAGGAATAGTATTTCCATTTTGTGCAATATGTTTTCAGATGGAAATAAAAATATACACACAAATACAGAAACAAGCAGGAAAATTCATGAAAGAAAAACTTCTTTCACCCTATCACCATAAAAAAAAAAAAAAAAAAAAATCACCATATTTACAAAGGACTTTAAAAGACTTAAAAATTTGGAGGCCTTCTAGTTCACAGTTCTTCAATCCAATTTGATGGTACACAGTCTTTGCTAACCTACCTCCCTTGGCCACGGTATTTCAACTGCTATCAAACACTTGGAAGTTAAGGGGTTATGTTCATGGACCAAATCTCGTGTTCACCTAGGAATCACGCATGGATACAAGTTAAAAGTACCCACTTTGATCCTGTTTAGGTTCCCTACAGTAAGATTCTGCACGCTAACTCCCAACTGGGAAAGAAGACTTGGTGATGATTGATTTTTCCTGTTCATTAAAATGAAACAGCTTCAGTTAATAGTTATCAGATTAGACTACAAATTCCTCTGCCAAGAGTCTCAATGTATTTTTTGTAGAGTCTCACTCTTCAGTTTTATTCATCTCTGCACACCCTGCTTGATGGCAGAGTCAGCAGCAAGCCAGCAGCACTTACTAACTCAGGCTGCCCACAGAGCTTGGATGTGACACATCTGCACCTCCTGGGTGAAGCGCCTGCTTATCTAGTGAACACGGTCCTTGCAGAGAGGTGAGGCACTAGGAGCTGGGATCCAAGCAACACAACATGAGAAGTTCAATGGAGAAAACAAGTATTCTGGGGTAAATGTCTAACAGGGATGTGGCACAGTCATTACAGGTGTCAGTCAGCCACAGCAGAGACTTTACCCTGAGAACACGCATCTCTAGCAAATGTCGCAATGACTGCATTACTGGATTTTCTCCTCTCCTTCTCTCCAAAACTATGAAAAGGTAGGTTTCATCCATCTGATGAGCAAAGTATTTTCTGGGGCTTTGGGAAGTAAATTTGGGAGAAAAGTTATTTCCTACACTGTCTTCTCCTCTTCTGTTTCTGACACCAAGTCCAGCATCAGACAAGTCCCCTAACTGGTATAGCCGACTATGGAAAATATTTTCTTTGTATTAGAAAAGGGAGGCAAGTTTTTGAAATATCTGATAAGAAAAAGAGATGTAATCAACATCTGCTACAATTTTCAGATCCCACTCTTTATTGCAATTAACAAATAGCTTGCCATTATGTGTCCACTAAAGAAAGAGAGAGGAGTGCTACAAAGCTCTCCTCTAACGCTACAAGGATGTAAACTACCAACCAAATATTGTGAATAGGTGTACCAATAGTTGATCTGGCAAACTGTGTTTTCTTTAGTTAAATCCTTTTACATTCCACAACTGGGATTTACTACTTTTGTCTTGAACTGCTGGACAGTCTCAACCCATTCATGAGACCAGACTGTTCATTGCAGACTTTTAATCTATGCAGCTCAACTTCTGTTATGTTCCTCATCTCTAAGATATAGACAATGATGGATACCATCTAAACATCTACCACACATAAGAAAAATACAGAAAAAAATATTAATGTAGTTTCAATGAATTTATAACTGGAGAAACGCAACATAATGTCGAGGTAAGAGTCAGAAGCAAGTTTTAAATGCAAGTGTACTAAGTTTTCCACATCTGTCTGCAAATTTCTCTGAGACCTGAACTGAACTTAGTCATCATTTTCTTTATGAACACTGCAGGAAAGTCAAATATTACAACGCATCATTTTGTCTAATATTGCAGTGAGGATTACTAAGTTGTTCTCCAGTAGCCGGTAAGCAGATATTTGCTACTGCTTTAGAGTGAAACTATAGTAAAATATAGGGTAGCACATTAGATGCTTTTTATTACCTCCTCAGAAATGCCAGGTGCATTGGAACAGTCAAACCTCACCTCCAGCATTCTAATTCCAGAAAGCCTGTTTCACAAATTCCTCATTAAAGGATACACTGATGTGGTCCTGGTGCATGTCGTAATAAATATGCTGCCTCATTTAATTCTAGTATCTTACAGGAAAAGCCAGATCATTGAATAATCAGATTTAGCTGTCAGCACAGCAGGAGATCTATGTTTTAAACCAATTTAAGGTCTGCAAATACCATATGCCAGCTGACAAAATCAAGCAACATAATTGACTCAAATGCTATCCTCTTCTCTTTGGCTGTTGCAGGACAATCTGTGAAGCTACCCTACAAGAGCAGCCACAGTTCCTGTTCTTAGAGGCCACTCAGCTGACAGACTCATTAAAATGCCTTCATGTACAATCTGCATGAATAAGTGAAGCTTAGTATTTAATCATTAGAAAGTTTAAGCATGTTTATGTAGAGATAAGATGAAATAGAGAAGGAATGAAAGGAGACTTTAATATACAACCATTTTTAATTCTTTTTGCCAACAGATACTGTGTGGGAGTTCCTCCATTCTCATTGCTAAGATAGGGGCTCCAGACTTTTCTATTCACTGCCCTCAGCGCCCTGCACCAGAGGCAGTTTACTGGGAATAAAAGCAGGGGCTGCTGCAAGGAGTGGTTGTGGCTAAAGAACAGCCTCCACCTGGCTTAACGCTAGCTCAGTATGCTATAAAAGTAGCTCAGAATGATAAGGAACTGCAGTCACACTCCAGACTGCATTGCAGACACACCAGCAGCTTTCATTAGGACAATCCCACAGAAACTGATGGAGAAATGTTGGAGCGAACACAATGCACGGCTGTGACTGACACCACTGCGGAGATTTTCAGCTGATGGATTTCATACAGAAGATGGTTGAAATTGGGGATTTCAGTTTAACAGTCAGAAATCTTCAAGTTACTCAACAAAGGTTTCACAGGGAAGGCATTCCCTCAGATCCTGCATCCCTCCTGACAAACAGCATTTTGCTGCACAGCTCCAGTTTGAAACTGGCTGACATAATAAAGGGTAAAGAGGAAACAGATTTGGTTTTGTTTGTTTGTTTTTTTCTTTTTAAAAAAAATATGGCCAACCAGCAGAGCTGTGTGCCTCTAGAGGTGTTATTCTCCATTTCTGCTCAGACTATTACACTTTCATGGTAATCTTCAAATTTGATACTCTGCATTTCTATAGGTACTTTAAGATTCTTTGGGCTGAATGGCACAGTGCAAATGTAAATCATTCACTTTTATAAGGTAATGAAAAATTCTCTCTTTTGCAGGGAATCAGACTGATACAGAGTTCAAAACCCAGTGTCAGGAAAGTCACCTTCCAAAAATACATGGCCCCTGCCCTTCAGCAGACAGTGTCAATACCTCTTACAAATGTTACTCATTTCTATATAGAAAATAAGAGAGCAGGACTTCTTTCCTTTTATGCTGAAGTTATATCAGCTAAAGATCAGAATAACACCATGCTCACCTATGAGTTGATATACATCACTGTAGTCATTTTTTATCATCATAGCATACAACCAAATGAATTTCCTTACCCCATAGTAATGAAATATTATTTATGGTGTGAATAGGAAGAACAGAAGCTACTACACTAGATTCATCTTCTGCAAGTGGTGAACGTTCTGTTTTTAATATGGCCATTGAGATAATGAATATATACCTACCAGCTATCACAGAAAACTATGACAATGCAATAAAGTATAAGTAATTCCATCTCCTTGACTATATTAAGGCAATAGTTCCCTAGGTATCTTCTGCTACTAAAACCACACAATGAGAATGTGAAGATTTGGAGATTAAACGGCTCAATCTCATTTTACTGCTGTGCAGTAAGCTGACATAAATACCACAACCTATACAAGTAAAACCACATGAGTTAAAAAAAAAAAAAAAAAAAAAAATTAAATTAAAAGCCAACCACCCTTAAAAATACTGGACTGCACCAAACCAAACACCAGCAATAGCAAGTATGATTAGGATGATCGCACACCTTTGATGGTTTTGTGTGCATTCATGACATGCAGTAAATGACACAAGAAACTTGTGTAAGAAAATGATAGGCAAGTGCGTAACTAAAAAGTAATCCTGTGGTTACACTTATGCACACCAGAAATAGCCTTTCTCCATTTTTAAGTACTAGATTTTGCAATCTCAGTAAGGACCTGTTCAGAATAAGGACTTTTCTCCCCTTTCTTTTAATGAAGTTTTGTGATGATTACATGAAAATAAATAATAAACCCTATTATTATATACAAGATTTACTGTAACTCACAGTTAACAGTTGTATAAGCAGTTCAGTAACATAAACAAGATATGCAGACACAGGCTGTCACAGCCACAGGCCATGTCATGGAAGTTTTCTAGATCTTTGCGCATTCTTGGTACTCTTGCATTTGGCTTGTCTCCAACCAGTCAAACATCTTTTCTGAAGCCTGAAGCCCCATGCAGGGAACATTTAATTTCATTCCTTACTCAGTATTTTCTAAGCCAGACCAGTGCTGTATATAACCACTCTGCTCATACAGCCAGTGGCAATGTTTTCCAACAAGATGTCGCTTGCAGTTAATGTTCAGCTGGAATCAGCTACAACCTCAAAATTCTTATTCAGACCTGCTTAGCTAGCAACTAATTCCCATGTGGTACTTGATTATTCTTCCCAACTTCTCATTTAGCTTTTGCAGTGTCCAAAAAAAAAAAAACCAACCAAACAAAACAAAACAAAACAAAAAACCCTCTCAATTTTAAATCTCTTTTCTTACATACCTTCTATCTCTGATACAATTTGCAGGACAGATCTTAATTACAAGTCCTTAGTGCTCACAAGCATTAATATTAATTAGTAGCAGACTTGGGACAGATTACTGCAAAATGGGAAATTTCTCTGCAGCTGAATAAAAACCCAAGTGTAATCGTACATACAGAGCTTCAGCTAGATAGTATTGTCACACCCTGCTCATAGGAGTACTATGTTCAAAGTGTTGAAAGCTTTGCTACAGTCAAGATATATCTAATCTGCTTCTCCTATATCAGACAGGCATGTTGCTTTGTCACAGAAGGAAGACAAACTGATTCAAAATGACTTGTCTTTGACAAATCTATGTTGACTGTTGCTTACTTTCTTCCAAATGCTTACAAACTGTTTCAGTATTTTTCCAGGAATTAATCTGACTGGCCTTTATTTCAGTTCTATACTTCCACCTCCTGTTCCCTTTAGAAACAGGCACTAAGCTGGTCTTTTTTTCAGTTATCCAGAATTTCAGTTATCTTCTATTCATTCTCAAATAAGTTCCCTAATGACTTCAACCCATTTTAGTCACTTGCCTAAACTTTATATCTGCCATAAGACTATTTAGGAAAGGACCCCAAACTGTGTATGTGGGCTGGGCTGTTCTCTGACATTTTTGCCCTTGTGCTTGTCTGCTCGGTTTATCCTGATCAGTAAAGTAAAAATGGTGCTTACTACCTCTTCAGCAACATCTGTTGTTAAGTTCCTAGTCTTTCTGCCTAACAGACAATTTCCTTCTTTAGTGATCTCTCGTGTTACTAATATATTTACTGAATGTTTTCTTGCTGTAGCTTTGCCAGCTCTGCCTTGTTTTGCACAGAGCCCTTCTAATAATGTCCCTACATACGAGTACTATTCTTTTGTAAGACATGTTCAAAAGCTGACCTAGTACCCCTTTTTGCACGGCTCCTTCAGTTTCAGACTAATGAATAACTTCTAATTAGGCAGTGGCAATTATGGCTATCTATTCTTTCCAAAGAAACAGCTTGTACTTGTGCCCTTACAGAATGTCTTTAAGAAACCACTAAATCTTCTGTCCTCAAACTTTGATGAATCCTTTTATTTTCTCAAGTATGTTTTCCAGGCCATTTCTTAATAGCCAAACTTTCATCTACCTCACCACCCTCCTCCACCCATTCCTTCCTTTTAGTCAGAAGCAAATACAGAAGACATTCACCATGAGTTGCTTTCAGCACTGCTCATCAAAAGAAGTGCTGAAATTTTGCTCCACTTTGCATGTTACAATTCTACTTCCTGGAAGTAACCAGAGTAGTTGAAAACCTCCTGGGAACACACATAGATGATAAATAACCTACTTGAGAAAAATAAAGATAACTATCATCACTTTTTTTTTTTATTCGTTGTACCTTTAAAGGATTTCAACATTGCCTTGTGGATTAAGTAAAGACATCTTTAACATACTAAGAAAGATCTTCTCCTCTTCCCTGTCCTTATTTTTCCTTAAGTACCCATTTGGCACTTCAGTCATAAAAATTACTCCACTTACTTCACCTGAGTGGCCAGCAGGTGAAGGGAAGTGATTTTGCCACACTACTCTGCACCCCAACTGGAGTACTGCATCCACCTCTGTTATCCCCAGCACAAGACAAACATGGATCTGTTGGAATGGGGCTAGAGAAGGGCCACAAAAATAATCGGAGGGCTGTAACACCTCTCCTATGAAGAAAAACTTGAAGAATTGTGGTTGTTTAGCCTGGAGAAGCCTCCAGGGAAACCTTACTGCAGGTATTTCAGTACTGCAAAGATGCCTATTAGAAAGGCAGGGACAATCCTTTTAGCAAGGTCTGTAGTGACAGTAGAAGGGGCAACAGATTTAAACTAAAAGAAGGCAGGTTTAGATTAGACACAAGTAAGAATTTTTTTTCCAGTTAAGGTGGTGAAGTGTTGGAACAGGTTGCCCAGAGAAGTTATGAATGGCCCATCCCTGAAAGTGTTCAGGGTCAGGTTGAACGGGTTTTTAAGCAACCTGATCTAGTGAAAGATGTCCCTGTCCTTGGCAGGGGTGTTGAACTAGATGATCTTTAAAGCTCCTTTCCAACACAAATCATTCTCTGATTATGATAAACAAGGTACAGCTTTGATTTACAAATATGTTCAGTTCCCCTTATTTCAAATATATAAACCTATCATTTCCACAATTAAAGCAGCATCCTCATGGGCTAGATTCCAGCCTGAAAGAGGAAGGTATTTGGTCCTTACTGCCGCCTAAACAGAATAGCAACACTTAATGTGATATAATCAAAGTTAAGTATCATAATAGGAGACTTGAGTTCACTTCCATTCAATGTAGATCACAAACATCCCAGAATATCAGGATGCAACTTTTTTTTTTTTTTTTTTTTTTTTTTTTTCATTAAATCAGTAACTGTTTTACAGAGCAGCTGGGTAGGAAGCCCATAAAAGAAAATGCAATCCTTGATTTGGTCCTAAATATAGAGTGGCTCTTCAGCTACGTGATTTGAAAAATCCTGCACGCAGAAGCTTCCCAGCAAGAGCAGCAGGGGCAAAAAAATAAACGTACAGTTGCACTCAAGCTTCAGAGAGTGCAAGCGTGAGAAGGAAGCTTGTTAAGAGAATCCAAAAGGGTCAGATAAAGAATTTAAATCTTTGCATTCATTGGGGAAATTAAGAATGGTGATAAGAGCAGAAAGACAAGCCAGGTAGATATTTCTTATTAAGTAAAACCCAAGGAAGAGAGAAAGGAAACCAGAACAGTTATAACAGCAGTGTGGAAGTGAGGTTATCTTCAAAAAAGTTGATGTCAAGCACAAATAGAAAAAAAAAAATCTCAGATGATCATAAACTCTGGCAAACTAAATGTAAAAAAGCATAGGAAGGCAGGCAGAACAACCAAAAAAATCTGATGAACAACTGGCAGACACTAACAATAAATCTTTCTTCAAACACATCGGGAACAGGATGCCAGCCAGAAATTCTGGGTGGCAACTCGTGATCAAAGCAGTAAAGAAGCACTCAGAAGATAAAGCCATTAGAGAAAATATACCAGGCAGATTCACTGCAGTGATGGTAAGAATATGAGATGCTGGGGTGCCTCTGTAAAGACCTATGACAGAAATATTATTATATTGGTATGAATGGAGAATAAATGGTAATACTTGAGTAGAGAAATACTAGAAAAAACTGCAGAAGAGGTGATATAAAAATGGCATTTGCTGATGTCACCTAGATTAACAGGCCAGCAAGACTGCAGCACACTTACCTGTACTGTTGCAGGATACTCAAATCAGGAAAAGAAATCTATAACAAGGGAATGCAACTAGTGCACAATGATGCAGAGGTGAGAAAGCAGAGATGGGACCTAACCACATGCCTGCCAAACTGAAGGATCCAGAAGTTGCAATGAGAGCTCAACAGCTGGAGTCCCTTGCCTTCCACATCACTGCAAGGAATCCTGGACCAAGGACTTGGATACCCACATCTTGGTGTCTGAATGCTAAACTGAGTGGACAGAAGTATCTTGGTTCTTGTAAGTACATAGGTGTGAGAGTGCAGAACAAAAAAATCACTTCTGTATTAAAATAAAAATCACTTTTCCTTCCTACAAAGCCTATCTGAGTTTTGCCACATTATTGCTACAACATTGCAACACATTTTCTCAGGATTCCTCTGCCAGGACCCCTCTTTGCAGGGGACTCCAAGGATGCATTTGAAATTGCAATGACTGTACGAGCAGATAAAGTGAGAACCAACAAAACAAAAGCTAACAACTCACCAGTACCAGATGGCACTCAACCCAGGAATCCTAAAGGAACTCAAGCATGAAATTAGTGAATTACTAACATAACGGTATGTCACCTTCAATTAAAAGTATCTTAATAGTAGAGGACTGGGTGGTGTCAGGCTTTTAAGAGACTGCACTCAAGACCTTCAGTCTGAGATCTGTCCTTTACTTACTAGTAAAAACTGCAATGAAGAACAGAAGATACCTGGATAAATATGATCCTTTTGGGAAGAGCCAGCATGGCTTTCATAATGAGATGTCCTGACTTACAAGCCTAGTGGAGTTCTATCCACAAGCCAATGGAATAGGCCAATCCAGCTCCTCTCCATCAAATTTCAAAAGACTTTCAACAAAGACCTTGATTAAGACTTTTAAGGATCCTAAGTATGCAGAAGGGCAAAGGTCCTTCTAGCACAGGCAAATAATTGATTGCAAAATTGACCACTTACTCCTCCTCTTGTTTCCAATTCCTGCTGTCACGAGTGGAGTTCTGGAGATGCCTGTGCTGAAACATGCAAGACACGCAGCCTTCCTGCTCCAGATAAAGGTGTGAGTAGTGCACTTACAACAACATCCACCAAATATATTGTTACTAGAGGTAATAAATGAAGAGGCAAATTACAGAAAACAAATTACTTTAGGAAAACTGACTGAATAGACAATAAAGTGGCAGTTAATATTCACTATAGTTAAATCACAAGTTTTGTACATAGGAAAACCAGCCCTAAATTCAGAAAGAAGATTGTAAGCTCGAGTAAACCCACCTGTTAGTAGTGACATCTTACTAATTATGACAGACAGCTGCCTGAAAATATCCACCCCCTGCTCAACAAACAATTAAAATAAGAAATAAAGTGTTATGAATCATTAGGAAAGAAATTTCAATAAACATCTAACAGAGTTTCAGAAGGACAAAGAAGAGAGAACTTTGTTGTCCATGGACATCATTCCCTAATAAAATCCAGGGCAAGAATTACCAGTTCAACAACACTTTACTCTCCAGAATATCTGAGGCCTGACAGACATTCAAAATTGTTTGAAGAAAAGCTCTCAGAGCAGCTGGGTTATCAGAGCACCTTCTCTGATGCTCACCATGGAAAACCAGAGTACAATTTGGCTTTTTGGCAGATATCCCCACCTTACTTTTGGCTCTTCCACTACGACCAGTGAAACTTCTGAAACTAATTGGCAGGATAGCTTCAGAAGAGGGTTTGCGTTAGCATCAGTCCCCAAGTCTTACAAAACAGAAACGTTTAATAGATCAGTATAACAATCCCTATATGTATGCATTTTCCTGTCACAAGATAAATAGTGAAAATAATTACATCACCATGTGCTGTGTTCTGACAATTGTTTTTCATTGCAAGTTAACAAATATAATTAGATGTTCATAGGCCAGAAAAAACTACCAGCAAATCTAATTCTCTTGGTGTCAATTAGTCTTTTGAGACAGAAACATTTATAGTGAAAAAATGGCACAACTCTCAAACAGCCTATCCCTCCAGCCTAGTAGCTGTTCTTTCTTCATTGAAAGATGAAACTTCTCCAGCTTGTTTCACGGTACCAAAACCAGGCAAGCCATGCTCAGTTTGCATTCTCTTCGGTTATACTCAGTTTTGACCGTCTGCTCAAAAGCATATCAAAAAAGTACTCTATACATGGCAAAAATATTACTAATTCTGCCTAAGTAATTGAATAAAAAAGTTCTTACAACAGTGTTGAATCAATGTGCCTAAAATTCACAAAGGCAGCCCCAAATTTCCCAAGGTAAAGAGAAAATCTTCAATGGTTGATAAAAATATATGTAGATGAAATGCTGCAAATCACATTTCTAACATTTCTTAAAGCATACAGATTCTTATACAAAGCTGCAAGAGTTGTGAAGGCATGTTTTGACTACCACAAAATTAAGGACAAAAAAATTAGAGCTGCCAACACTGTAATTAAGCACCTCCCAAAACATCTGATTTTGTTTAAAATTCCTGGGCAAAGAGTACCCTTGATTTGCTCTTACCCTGTAACTGTGTCACCACTCTCCTGCTGTGGGTGTGCTGACATGGTTGTTATGTAACCTCCTCACTCCCAAGTAAGGGGAGAACCTCCCCCCCCGCCCCCAAAAAAAAAAAAAAAAAAACAAAACCACAACCCCAAAAAAACCACCAACACAAAAAACCACCCTCAAAACTGGAAATCAAGTATCTCAGATAGATTCTGCTCCTCTAATAGGTCTATTACACTACTGTTTTGGGGTGGATTTCCAGGTAGCAGAGAGTCACAGCCCCATTTTCTTCCTTTTGTTTCTAGCAGCATCCATTGTCAGACTCGTCCTCCAGTACCATAGTGATCTTCTGCCCTAGATGTGACTTTCCATAATGCAAACATCTACATATACTCTGGTTATCTCAAGCTCCATCAAAAAGAAACAATCCTCTCTTGCAGATTCAGTTCATCTCAATTTACAAAAGATTACATGAGTCATGCCTTAGAAATGCCAATGTCTTTTCTCTGGCTATTACAACAGTCTAGACAATTAGCTTAAACAGAGGAGGCTAAACTGCAAACATCTGAAGTGAGGCAATCAAACCTCACCCAAAGACACAGGTTCATGGCTGTGCATAGCCCCTTCCTATTCAGGTCTGGGCTGTCTTACCTCCTGTTTGTATTCTCCTTGGGCTTTCAACATAACTCAGTCCTCAGCCTACAGATGCAGGGAGTTTCAGTTCTTAATGATGTCCTTGCTGAATAAATGCATACAAAGCTTCATAAATATTCCAGGTCATTAGCCATTACAAAGAATCAAGTGCAAAAAAATGTAGGAAAACATATGGGAGTATCCGTGGCAGAATTAAATAAAGTTTCCTGCTTAGAAAGAGGAAATTAAATAGAAATTTAAGCGAATGAACTTGCTAACCCCCACTACCACTTTCATACTCTCCTCCAAATTAATGAGCAAAAAATGTCAAATCCCACAAAGAAGTATAAATTCAGAACCTTAACTGGGGTTTTGCTGCTTTTAAGTCAACAGCATCTAGCCACCATCCCGTGCTTTGGAATACTTTAGATATTACCAAATCAAGGTGAAAATCTAACATTACATAGAACTTTGTCAGGGAGTTAAGGAAGAAGGGGAATCCGAACAGAAAAGGACTTTTCAAGGGCCTTTTCTTATGAAGGATGCTTAAGAAGGGGCTTTTCCCATTAAATAGCTCCAACAGGCAAGATAGTGTAGGAACTGCCTCTCTTTATGAGTTCTCACCAGAGATAGCATGTTCCTGATTGTATGATGAGTTTAGGTAATCTTTGCAATAGAAAAACAGTTAAATCTAGTCACCAGAGGATAAAACGACCTTCAAACAAAATAGAAATAATCCTTTCCTGGGTGAAGGTGGCTGCTTCCGGACAGCTGGATCCTTCCAAGCATTAACAAGAAATTTACTCTATTCTAGCCAAGTTGTATTGTCTTCCCCAGTATCCCCAGTATAAAGACTCAGTCATCCAACAGATATTGAGCTTGATCCAGCCCTGAACCATTACCTGAAAGATCTAACACTCTCCAGATCCTAAGTTTTTCTCCTTTTCATTTCTTTCTTGTCTCAACCAAATATCACACACAACTGTAACTTCTCAATCCCCTCTCATTCACTAGTATCAATCTTTGAGAAAGTTTCTCTCAACTCTGTTGTTTCACTACTTCTGAACTTTATTGTTTCACTATTAACTGGTCATTTTCTCTCATCCGTTTGTCAAAACTACAAATATGCTCTTCTGCTGATGTGCTTGCTTTGCAAAGAAACTTTTTTTCTGCCCTCTCCAATTCAGAGGATCCTTTCTCTCCATCTTCTGATGCAGTAGACAGTATTATTCCTTGCCACTTTAATTTTCCCCTTACTGATTTAGAAAATTTCAATATCCAAAACAAAATGCAAATTGTATTCCAAAAGTCAGAAAGATTAAGAGCACTTTGGTTAAATCCTGTTCTGAACAGGAGCAATCCTTGCTCTCCTCCTGCAGACTACCTGAAGGAGTTAATGTCCTATAGCTAGGTGTGAGGCTGTACTAAAAGCACGTACCCCATCCCTAATGTGTTCACTTGTACAGTTGTAAAAAGATACTTCCCTTCAGCTTCAACAGAGATACGTTTCCTACATTTTTGCAGATGCTTTAGGTACTGCAGAGGTGTCAGGGTACAAATTAGTGATATTACAGCACAGCCACATTATGACATCCTGAGTGAGTGGCTAAAGGCTATGTATGCCTCAGTGCTACAGAAATCCAGTATGTGAAAGCAGCTAAATCACTCTACATTAGTAGGAATGGCATGTCTTATTTAAGAATTAGAAGAGCAGCATGAGACCTAGTTTAAACTTTTTTTTTTTTTTCCTGTCTTCTTGTTTCAGTACAACATATACAAATGGCAAGAAGAAGAAACCCCTATGGTTTGCTAGCTTGGGTAACTCTCCTCAAAGGCTGTGGTCACTGGAGCTCTGTATTAAAAAGCTCCTGAGTCAGAATGGCAGATGCTAATGGGACAAGCAGATGCACCAGTCTTCTGACAGCTGGTACTGAGAGACCAGATACCCCAAGATCTGCCACTACCACCTGAGCTGGCCTGTCACAGCTGTGCCACTGCCCTTTACTCCAGGAGTTCCTGCTAAAAAGAAAAGTGGGTTTCCACAACAGTAGATCAGCACAAAGCATTAAAAAAGTAGCAGTTGAGAAAAATTACCTGAAGACTTACTCAACTCTGCTATATGTCTAAGTAACTGATGTTTCTCACATCATTCATTTCTCTACCTAAACAGTATTCTTACCTGAAATCAAATGAGAATCATCTTTGTCTAGAAAACATAACCTAGCAAACAACAAACACCATCATCATGCTCTCTTGGCTGTGCTTTCATTCACATTCCAATTTTGGAGGGAGTCACCAACTGTCCACATCCCAAAAATATAACTTCTCAGTTCAACATACTCCAGAGGGAGATGCAAACTTGTAAGAAGCAGAAAGCATAAAAGCTACTCACAGCCACACCATCTGCATCCTAATACAGTATTTTTTTTCTGAACTCCTTAGAAAAAGCTGTATTGAAAAACGGTAGTTAGAACTCCTATCTTGTAAAAACAACTTCTGATTATCATATGTGGTACCTGCAGACACATGCAGTCATCTGTATTGTACCTTATCCTTGGCCAATGAGATTCATAGAGGTGCTTCAGCCATTACATTGTCTGTCTCTGCATTAACTAGTCCTGCTCACTGACACAGCAAAACACATTTACTTTTCTGGTTTGAATTTCAAAGACACTAAAATATATGGTAGCAAAATATAGCATTAGAAACAGTAAAAGCTTTTCAAAAGTAATAAATAATCTGAAGACAGGAGAAATATGGGGATTTCATAATACCAAAACCATGGTGAACTCATGCTTCTTAGCAGCATGCAATTCTCTCTCAACTTTTCAAGGCCAATGGCAGCATGTCCATGGCTATTTCAGTTTTAGAAAGCAGTGTCAGAACACTAAACTATGCATCCATAACCTGTCAGTATAGCCAAAAAACAGATTCTAATAAATCATTTGGACTATTCCAATATGAAGTTAGACCTAAGTACAACCTTATATTAAAGCCACAGGCACTTGACTCTGAAGGTTCTGCAGTAATTGAATAAAAATAGGAAATAAAAAAAAAAAAAAAAAAAATCCTAAACAATCTTATCTTGTAAGGAAACTGGTCTTCTGCAAGCACACTGTGCAATGTAAGCTACCTATTTTTATCTCCACAATATTTAAAATCATTGGTTTGACTCCAATTTGACAGAGAAGCAGAGGTCTCAGCTATTTAACATATCACCTCATTGTATGATACTATAAATAGAGAAAGAAAGATATAAAAATTACTCCCAGGAGTGGGAGGCTGCACAGGAGCTCAGTGACACTTATCAGTGAGGCTGCACCGCCGAGACAGGTTACAATCACTGAGAAGCCTTCGGTGGCTATTTTGTTTCTTATTTTTCTTACTTTCAGAATAGAAGAAAGTAAAATTTCCTGAAAATATTTGTTTTCAGAAAACTGAGAAGTGAAGGATATTTATTATTCTGCATCTTTAGTATGGTCATATAAACAACCTACTTCAAGGCAAACACAGTGCCCAGCTCTGTAGATCAACTGACGTTTAAAAACAAAACAAGAAAACCAAACAGAAAACCAAAACATTTAAATATAAATGATACTTACAGATATTACCTTTCTTTTCAGGGGATAAGAGAGATAATTCGCTCTTGCTATTCTATTGGATCATGAAGACTTTACCCCAAAAGGCCATGCACAATACATTTTTCAGTCTCCTATGTTAGCAACAGAGAAATGATTTTTCTGTCGCCTTAGAATCTCAATGTGTTGCAGTAACAGTCAGAGATGATCAAATGGGATAAAAAGTAAACAATGAAAGCAACTGTTCATGTGAAGCCCTGACTGTGTATGCCTATAGTTACTTGTGACCTGAAGCATGCCACACTGATTTTGCCATTGGCCCAAGGCGGACACATGCTTTCCTGTCCAAGCAGAAAGAACTGTTCTAACAGGCTGCAAACTCCTGAAGCTTTAAGCATCATTAAATGCATGCTTAGTTAAGAATTTTCCACAAGCCAAAGAAGTAATTTCCTTTCTTCATCAGTTACATACTGTTTTATCTAGAGACAAGATTGCAACTACGCCTATCTTTATGTAACTTTTCTGCCACTAAAACATCATCTTCTTAAAATAATGTTATTTCCTACTCCAGTACAACGTTTTGCCTAGCACATCATTTTCATTTCGGAAGCTGAAGAGGGCACTTAGTTAGCAAACAGAGGTTGCTGAATAACCTTTATTTGTTTTGGTCACATAAGCAGTATCTTTAAATTAAGTACTCTCCCCTGAGGCCCAAAGTGGCAAAGAGATTGATAAACTGAGAATTTTTGAAGACTGATGAAAGGAAACCAAGAAGCTTTTACATAAAGTGCAAATCCCACATGACTTCACTGTATGCTGAGCATTACCAGTCACAGGGGAACTCCCTCCTCAGAAGCTGCAGTTGAAGGGAATGGAGTTGGAATCTCTTCCCCAGCAGGCAAAGTCTGCTTACCTTCCATACAAAGAGTTAAGCACAGTAATGCACCATAAAGCCTAAAAAAAATCAACTCACATCATATTCTGCCCAGAACCTTCTGCCATTTTTCCTTCTTTGTTTCCCTTTTTTTTTTTTTTTTTTTCCCTTCCCTATAGAAAAATTAACCCACTTCAAAAAATGGAAATGTTCTTCTCCAAAATTTGGCAAGGAATGTGAAGTAAAATTTTCCATGCCACATAGCAGTCTCCCATCACCCTGATGTGGGAAGCCTCCATTAACTACAGTTATGACATGAAGAGATTTCTTCATAATAAAAAACACTATTGAACACTCATTTCAATGAGATCTCATTATTCCACTATCTGGAGCACAGAGTCACCATTTGGCTAGGAAGCTATAGCCAAGTTCATGACTTTGAAAATTCTTGTGCAAACCCTCTTGAATTTGACCAAATTAGAGGCTTCTGAAATGAACATTAACTCAAATACATTCAGCAGCTATCTGCTAGGATGTGGTTTCACCAACAGCTGCAGCCAGACCACATCAGTGTTGCTGTCATGGTTAGTCACATCCTATCCTTCTACCTCTGGCCAGCTGTAGCACTTTCTCCCCATCCTCCGGTTTGTGCTGGGATTAGTGCTTTTGGGATCCCAGTCTGCCACCTCTGAGTGCTGGTGCTGGCACAGAAGAGGCAAGGGGACAACTGCATTTTCTGGCAGCACTGCTAAGAGAACCACAGCCAAACAGGAAACTGCTTTCTAGGATGCTGCTTTGTGTCAAAAGCAAAGCTCTGGACATTCAATCTGGATGAAACATGTTAATTATACCACACTTCCTTGAGCTGGTAATAAAAAAAAAATCCAATTTCTCTATGGCACTGAACATTAGCATCTTAAAAATCATCCTGAGTTTCAGAACCAAACAAATCTCTATTACATTTGCAGTGGCTACCACAGCTGGTCAGAGATAGGAAAAAAAAAAACCAACCAAAAAACCAAAAAACCACCAATCAGGAAAATACCTAATTAAAGTTAAGCATAAAAATAAGAATAGACTAAAGGGCGACCCGGATAGCATGAAGGGAGAGATGCAATAACGATTTTATGCTCCAGATCTAGCAACTGACAGACTATTAACCACCAAATAGCTAGCCCAAAAGACTTGTTTGAAATAGTTTTGGCAGAGGACTTTAGGTAGATAAAGTCATAGACAGCTTTGAAAAAGAAAGGAAGGTAGACTATCATCTGTGTATGACGTCTCCTAGAAATTTCCACAGTGCACTGAAAATAGGTAACAGTATGGAAGCTCACACCTGCATATCTAATGTCTGGTTTCCTACTGGTTTTTCTCACTTGCTTCTCTGAAGAGGAGCCTTTATATGGCTCACTAAAATAACTATCTGACTATCTCTTTTGAGACTTGCAGATCCTGCATTTACCCAGGTTTCTCTGTGAAGTATATCTTGCAAAAAACAAAACAAAACAAAACAACCCACAAACATCATGTAGTTCCCAAAACTGTGACTGGTTTTGCTTATATATACTTTCTGCTTGACATCACCTGTCTTAGCACAAGCTGAGGAACCTGAGCATTAGATCTAAGTTTAAAAGACCCATTCCAGCAAAGATTAAAACATTTTAAAAGGTATTTAGGTGTCTAATGATGCTGTTAAGTACCTAATAAAACTTTCAGATGGAGAGTAGCTGCACGCAGCTAAGTACAAATACACACATTTAAAAATCTTGCCAGAAGTGTAGAGATGTTTCTGAAAACTAGCTGCAGGAGTCTCACAAATTCCACACTGCCTCTCAGCAGAGAAGTCTAACCATTCATTTATTGGCTACTAACTAGAAGGTTTGATGTCTCCTGCATTTGCCACCAAATCTGTTGGCAAACACTATGCTTCTGGTGTATTCAAAATGATAGCTTTAGAAGACCTCTGCAATCTCCAATAGCTTGTTTCTGACTGGACGCTTTCTTGCTCTAAAGCAAAATTTTAGAGAAGTCCTGGAACAGGGGATTAGAAATAGTCAAAAGCAAATAATTACTTGGGCTGAAGGACAAAGAAGCCTCGAAAAATTGCAAATTGGTTCATGAAGTAAAATTGCATCAAGGGGTAATCTACCAGCCGGAGAGGTAAGAACACACCACGTTTACTTACACATTTTAAATTCAACTGCAGTGTCACATGTTCTCACTTAATATTGTTTCAAGGCACTGCAGTATTACATATGGTCTTCATCTTTGCACTGCACATGCAGGATGCTTTGTTTTCCATATCATAATCCTGGCTTGGATTTGGGGGTATGTAATTCCTCCCCAGTGCCAATGCAAAATTTTAATCAGGAACCGTGCAATATTTTAAAATTTCCCTAAAGCGCCTGCTTCTGGTTTCAGGCAGTTATGCAATATTTGCTCAATTTAGATGTCAGCATACAATGTGCAGTTCCAGGGAACTGTTAACTATCCCCAGACGAAAGTCTGGAAGAATATCTGTTGGGGAAAAAAAGAAAAAAAACGAGGGGCAGGGGGTGGCAGGGGAAGGAAGTTTCAATTTTTGAATTTTGAAGTAAGCATACCGTAAACTAATCATGATCATTTAGTCTTTCATTTTCAAGTGCTTAGGATAAAGTGATATAGCTTTAATGTTGAGAAAGTAGTCATGCTAATATAGAATAGTTTCAGTTGGAAAAGACCTTTGAGATCATAGAGTCCAACCATTAACCCAGCACTGCCAAGTCACCCCTAAACCATGTCCCTAAGTGACACATCTACATGTCTTTTAAATACCTCCAGGGATGGTGACTCCACCACTTCCCTGGCCAGATGGTTTGAATGATTAACAATGTTTTAATTGAAGAAATTTTTCCTATTGTCCAACCTAAACCTCCCCTGGTACAACTTGAGGCCACTTTCTCTGGTCCTCGGTTTTTACTTGGGAGAAGAGACTGACCCTCACCTTTCTACAACCTCCTTTCAGGTAGTTGCAGAGAGTGATGAGCTCTCCTCTCCCTCAAGCTTCTTTTTCTCCAGGCTAAATGACCCCAGTTCTCTCAGCCACTCCTCAAAAGACTTGTTCTGTAGATCCTTCAGTAGACTTGTCCTTCTTTGGACATCCTCCAGCACCTCGATGTCCTTCTTGTAGTGAGGGGCCAAGACTGAACACAATATTCAAGGTGCAGGCAAACAGCTTCTTGTCCTGGAATTGTACCTGAGGCCCATTATAACAAGAGACATTATACGTTAATGCACTGTACAGACACTTTATTCAAACCAAATACTTTTTTTTTTCTGAAAATAAGCCCAAACCCAAGATTAAAAGCTTGTCTAAGATATGACACAAGACTAAAAAGTCATAAGTTCAAGAGACCACCACTGTTCTGCAATATGTCCAAGATCAGCAGGATGTGGAAAAGTTGTCAGTTTTCAGCTAGATCCTACAGTTCTCCACGTACCTGCCAAATAATGATTCACAGCATAAGAATTCTCAAAATGTTGTGCAGCAGTCATGAGAAAGTAATCAAGAAAAGCATTATGGTTTTCTGTATAGATCAAAGGCAAATCAAGGCCGAATTATCGGAAAGAGATCTTCCCTATGTAAAACAACTGATCAATTTAATGTAGAACCATGATGACGAAGGTTCAATACACAAAGCAACAAATTAAAATGCTCCTCGTTTCTAGTATCAGCAATCAAGAAACCATAAACCAAGCAAATAAAAAAAATCATGCCCAAATTCTAAAAATATAGACCCATGTAATTCAACTCACTGAAGCTATACAACAAACCCTCTGAGGATGACTACCCCAAACATCAGAGGCAGTTTCAGACACCTCCCCAGAGGACTTGCTCAGAAAGCCTTGCCATTTACTGCCCTTTGGGGCTGGGCTTCTTGGCCTGAGCCTACACTTCCCTTCCAAAGCTGCCATTTGCTGATGGTGAACAGAATCTAAAGCTCATCCCTCCTCAGAGCTCCCTGCAGCTGGTTTCAGTTCTTTCAGCTGAGCTTATTAAGATGCAGCAAGCAGCCACACCTATGAAGGCTGCCCAGTATAGCCCTTGGGACTATCCCATTCTTACTAAACATCAGCAAATTGAGCCACAGTGTACTGAGCTAGCATGCTTCCCAAATTTAAAACCACAATTAAAAAAAAAATATCCATCACCTTAAGAAACAAGGGTGAACGAGAAATGGGAGAATTTTGCCTGAAACATTCATTTCTTGCAAGATTTCCCCTTGAAAACAGCTGTGAACAATAAATATAATTTCACTTTCAAATCACGGGATAGGACCTTGCCACTGCAGTGAAAATAGAGCCAAGTCTGGGTGTTCTCAAAAGAAAGCAAGTATCTCTGAGTCTTGTGATTACTGTCACCCTTCTTTGTTCCCTTTCAAATTGGGCAAGAAAACTATCAATATCATCTGTTGCTCCATCAGCCAAAGCAGTAGGTTTGTGGGCAATCTAGAAGTTCCAGCTTAGGTCATAAAACACAGCAGTATAACAACCTACCCTGGAACACTTCCCTCTATGTATGCTTTACTAAACCATGGAAGTTCAACTAAACAAGACTTAATCCCTCTAAACTAACTCCAAACCCTGGGAAGTATATTCTCCTTGTGTGCATATTTAAAATGTCACTACCAACATTAGATGTAGCTTGTGTGACTAATAAGCCAAAGCCATTAAGTCCTCACAATGTATAAACAAAAAACAAACAAACAAACCCCCCAAAAACAACAAGAAAAAAAAGTCCCAAAGGCAAAAATTGCACAAGCTTAAAGTAAGGAAATAAATTTATATCATCCCCTTATCTTGCTGAGGTCATCCTGATTTACCATGAATTGTCTCTGTTAATCAGAAAAAGAGGTCTAGCTTAATGCAATCAAACTTTTAGATACTCTTCAAAATGGCAGGAAAATGAGTAATGGGTAAAGAAACAGCAGTGTCACCATGTGGCACTTAAAACGAGCAAGACTAGCACTAACCTATATGCATTCATTTGGCAGGCTAGGTTTAAGGAGCTTAAACAAAGAATGTATTTAAGCTCCTTATATATATCCTTCTATACAAAACACCTAAAAAAGTTCCACACAGTTTTGCAGAGCTTGAAATAACAAGGTATCATACAGAACATATTCTCACCAAAAAAAAAAATTAATTTAAAAGAATTTTTAAAAGTAATCTAAGGATGGCTCATGAGACTTGCAGAAATGTGAAGCCATGCACTTTGCTTACCCTATTTTTGAAAGGGAGATCTGAAAAAAAAAAAAACCAGGAACAGGCAAAACGGTTTTGGAACCAGGCAACAACTAAAGAAGGGGTGTAGAACCTCAGAGAGTCCCTTTACAGGAGCAGCCAAGACGGGGCTTCTTCCTTTGGTGCCATTTTGTGTATTTATATGTAAACGAAATATTAACTTCTTCTAACACAGGGCTTGATTGGACTAATCACTCAAGGTTAAAAAGGGTCAACTACCTGTACACAACTTGTACAGACTCCCCAGTATCACAGTACTGGTGTCAACGTCTTAACAGCAACAGAAGAGAGTAACTTTCTATCAACCGTTCATTATTGAGACCTCTACATATAACAAGTACTTATATATATATATACCCACAAGTAACTTATAACAACTACTGACTATGACAAGTACTAATACAAATAATGACAACTTATTAAATGGAAATTCTAGTCACCTGTTGGTTTTTAGTGATATCTCAGAAAAGTCTCAATTCTGTGACAACATTCTTCTGAATTATCCTGACAGGGATATTTACCTGAAGAGATTGATGAAGTTATTTACTTGGTCAGCTCAACTCCTTTCTTAAGGCAGTATTAAGTCTGCTTACAGAATTTTTTCACAGCCCAGCTACAGCACATGGCACAGACTGTAGTTAAGCTTTAGTTTGGAGAATTTTAAGAATTTTAAGATGTGCTGTGAAATAGTCACAATTAAATTTAGTGTCTCCTCCTGATACTTTGGAGGCAGTGTAAAAAGAGACTGCTTTTTAGCTCAGACTGAGATGGCTAAGCTATGTTAGGTAGCACAAATACCTTAAAACCAACAGTCATTTCCTTCCTATGAGAAGGTACTATTAGAAACTTGAACTATTAAACACACCCTCCAACCCGGGATCAAAACAAGAATACTTTGATAGTACCAAAAACTGTGAGGAGTTTGCAGGATACAGCTGGCTGATGCAGCTTTTGTGCTGACAGCTGCAGAGCCACAACCAAGTTGGGAAGCAAGCCCTGCCAACATGAGCCCACCAGGCAATGTAAGCAAGTTAGAGAGCAGTCCCACCTCATCAAAGCTGCAGAAACCTGGGCAACAAAGAGTTTCCCCATTCAAGCCCTCTCCTATAATATATCCCTTTTGGCCATTTATTGAGCTAGCAAAAATAAGGACTTTTTTAGAGCTTGATATTCATGTATGTATTCAGCAGTTTATTTGATTTTGGCAGGGTAGGCAATAAAGAGATGGAATATAGGACATGCACTTCACATAAAACATTTGCATGGATTTGCTGTATCAAATCAGGATTTTAAAGTCTGTTATGTAAGAGGAAAAAAAAAAATCCCCAGTTTGGACAGGTTCTATACAATCTGGATGGCTGATCTCATTTAAATAAAGCTCTAATAATAACTCAAGAAGTAGTGCTCGATTGTATTGCAATGTCCTTTTCTCCCTTGTAAATGGTACTTATAATAAACAGTTTTATTTAACAAATATTTAAACAGTGATCAAAGGCTCTCCAATTGACCTATCTGGTCAGAGATTAGACCACCAGTACAGTTCAGAGTATCTATGCAGCCTACAGCCCAAGTGCTGCCCTGCATCTGGTTCAAAAGGACAAGTTTAGGTCAAATACTTAATCTAGTTGCCTGGCTTTTATCAGTCAGTGCTATAACTTTTACATTAAATATGTTTTAGGACCTAATTGATTCTTATAATTTTTAAGTAAATCATGCCCCCAGTGACTTGTAAAGCTATTTGGGCAGCTATGAATGATTGTAAGTGCATTATACAGAAAGAGAATTCAATGTTCCCCATTTAATAATCCCCAAATGATTTTTAAAGAACATTGTAGGGCTTGTATCATGCAATACAGTATTTGAAAGAAAGCAGAAAGGGTAGGCTGCTATTTATGACATTCATTAAGAGACAAGGAACTTGTAACTTGTTCCTTTATTTTCCAGTGCATTCTTTTTTCTATTGTAAAGTTTCAGATTACAGCTAAATAGGAGAAGAAAAAGGGATTGAAGGCTCTCTGTTTTGCACTATGAAATACCACTACCATACCCACTGCTTTATTCTTAACTTGCAAAATGTAGTGGGCTTGCTCAAGGTGCAATACAATCTTTGAAATCTGGTATCTAGCTTTTCAAACATTAATATAAGTCAAGTTATCGCTCACTCTGATTTCCAGTAGGTTTATCTGTGCTGACTGCACTACAGCTTTTCTTATAAACATCATCACTATGAAACAACATATTATTTTTATTACAACACCACAGGAGATGTTTGAGCACTCCACCACTTTATTAGAAATTAAACAAAAATATTGGCAATAACACAAAAATAGTGGTAACAGCAGTCAGAGATAAAACTGCTCTTCACTCAGTAATCCATCAAGTTGGGAATACCATATAGGACACTGAATTGCTTCAGAGACTGAACTCCAGTTTTCCAAAGCAAAAACATTTCTAAAACTAAGCTAAATCAAGTCCAAAGGAACTCCTGAGAGTTACCTCTGCAGGCACACCAGTTCATGTAAGCAGGGCTAGTACTGGGTTATAAAGGGCTTTAGTGTCCAAAACCTACTATAAAAGACTATGCCTTGCTCAGTACCTACGAAAGCAAAGTGGCTGCAGGGAACATAGTTTTTTGCCTAAACCATAGAACTAGGGATGCTATTGAATTTCTAATCACTCAGCTTCTTCTTGTACTCTGTAAACTGCATTGTGACTGCAAACTCTTCCTGGCACTTCAACTACAAGAGAAAAAAACCCTGTTCTTGGCCTTTTTTCTTACACACCTGTGGGCAAACAATACCTTGCAACGGCTTTTCTCTTTCACAGGAGTATCTGCATTTCTGCATGTAACAAACTACTCTTGGCTTATACAATACCTACTTCACGTTCCTTGCAGCTATTTCAAATACTGATTGGCTCAAAACCCACTGATAAGTAACACTAAGGCAATACTGTATAGCGACAGCACTTCATTAGATAATCATTGAGAGGAAGGAAGCTAAATCTGAGCTACAGATAAAGATAAAAAGACATCATTTCTGTGTCTACATCAGCCTCGGAGGAAGAGTCCAATTCTCTCACTCTTTCCAAAAACTGGATTTATTAGTATGTCTGTGCATGATGTATAATATTTTCTCCTGATTACTGCTTACAAAACTAAAAAGCACATAAATATTCTCCTTTAAAAATATGTATATTACTTTGTAACAAATTCCAAACAAATTCCTTAGCTACTTTGAGACCACACACTCAGAAATTCACAGCTGTAAAACCTGAGTCTGCAAGGCAGCCTCAAAAATAAAATTTTACACTAACACAGAATCATGACTCACAATATGCTCCTTCTATCTGCATTCATTTTAGAGAACTGATGAACTGATGACAGGTGTCAGATTGTGCTTCTTAAAAGAAAGATCAGATGGGAATCCAGACTGCAGTTTTACCAGAGGTCAAATAAGAAAATACTTTTACTGTTCCCGAGAGCCCAGGGAGATGTATGTCCAAGACTTATCCTAATAGTGCTCACTTTTACTCCTGTCTTTGCTGGGATATGTAGAAAGAGAACATTTAATTTCTCTCTGCAAGTCACAGAATTGGGACTTATCATGCATTGTAAAAACAATTCCTTTTTTAACCAGAGCCATAATAGAATTTATTGCACGGTTGGTTAAACTGTTATAAAAACATGCATTTTCCACTGCTTTACATCTGTGCAACTATTACACCTTTCCATGGGAGTCCTGTAGCTGCAGATAACAGGATGATTGTGATGGCTGAATTAAAAGAAGTCAATGTCTCAATTACAGTTAAAAAATTAAATAAATAAAAGTTCCTGCTAACATTCAATATGGAGACCACACTCCATCGAATATCAAGCTCTCTTCCACTGCCTATTAGCACCAAGAATGAAATCACTCTGTACCAGTGTCCCTGTCCTTTGTGAGGCAGAAGCTGTTCCTTGGCAACCGATGCAGACAAGCAAGTTGCCACAGAAACGGGAAAGACTAATTTATAAAAACTCTGAAACAAAGCAACAGTAAAGACAACTCCAAAATAGGGTGGGTATATTCAGTATTACTTCCTATAGCATTCCCACGGTTTATAAATATAGAATAAATAAATGAAAAGACTATATTACAAATTGTAATTTCCACTATTTCTGTGAACTTGTTTTGCAGGGAGCTAGTGTTTCATGGCATGAGCAGAGAGTAGCCCCTTCCTCCCATGGTCCAAATTGGCAAATATATGAGCAGTGAGTAGCCTCTTCCTCCCATGGTTCAAACTGGCAAATATACCTGAAGCTGGCAAATATACCATGGTTGAAGAGGAAATCTTCGCCTTTCAGCCAGTGTTTTCTCTTTCAGGGAACAGGAGGACGGGGAGGGGAGGGGAACCAAACAAAACCAAACAAAAACAAAAACCCAGGACAACTGTTGAGGGGTGTGCCAGATAAGGCAAGTGTTCACATAGCGAAAAGGCAAACCAACTGTGTAGATCATAGCTCACTTAAGGAATGTATATTCAAGGTTCTTATGTATTAATAAATATTTATTAGTAGAAAATATTTTCTCTTCTTTAGTAATTAGATATGCCAGAGACACCCATCTCCTGAATGCATTTTAACCACATTAACATTCTGTATGTGGACATGTGGAAAGCATGCTCAAGACATACATTTTTGTCAGTGAACAAGAGCTGGGGAAAAGCCCACCACATGCTGCTTTTCCCAGGAAGGGAAACCAATATAACAAGTCCTCTCTTCAAAAAGTAGCACATTCTGCTGCCTAGCCAGGAAAATTAACTCCTCAGCATGATAGATGTGAAAGAAAGAGAGATGAAGAGAACCTGAGTACATTTGCTCAGAGACACAGACTCACTGATGACATGTCCCTGCAAACAGGTGCAGGATGAATTCTTCTCCTGACAGGTTAACCTCAGTGCTCTCCAATTCACTCTGACATCTCCACAGAGTTAGAGTTAGGCAGTAACTGTTTGTTTACTGGACAACTGGCAACTGCCAAGCACAGCATCAGTGACAACAGTCCTGGCTGCCTCACTTCCACAGGGGAAAAGTCCACTTGCAGCACCAAGGCCATTAACCTGAGCCTGTTTTACTCAGCCATAAAATTCTATAAAGTCACTGGAACTGCTTCAAAAATGCTCTTGCTCTTTCAAGTTTGAATTAAGCAGACACATAGGTTCAAAATGTATAAAGTAAGGACTAAAATAAGCAGTCCATACACTTTATTCCCATGGGAAACTAGACAGGAACTGAAGTCCTCAGCAAGTTTAAAAAAAAAAGCATCCTCTTGATGCTTTCTGCAAATCAAAGAAATCAGTCATACAACTGTGCTCATCCTCAGCTATTCAATGAACTGTGAAAACCAGTATTTTCACTGGCGATTATCACCAAGATTGGCAGGTGCATAAAACTCAGTGGAGCTAAAGGAAAGCAGCTGCTCTGGAAAGTCCTGTAGTTATCATGAATTATGAAAGGAAAACAAAAATATTCATCCCAACTGAACATTTCCCCAAGATTCCTGAGTTTAACTCCTTACCTGCTGTGTAAATAGAGAAATTTTGCACAGATTCCATTTGTTTGAATGCAATAGGGAAATAATTTCTGAGCTATAAGGTGCTTGCAACAAGTCCCTCCAGTATATTATTATATTAGGCACCAGCAGCCTATTTCCTATCACAGACTCACCCTAACAACCTGACAAATAGTACTGCCCACAGCTCCGCTGAAGAGTTTGAAAAATAAGTAGAGGTTAAAATTTAACCTCTATAGCTTGAAGGGTTGGTGTACCAAATATTGTCTGTGAAATTCTCTCTACTGTGGTGCTCCAACAAAGCTACGGCTAATTTTTGAGTTAGTCTTAGAGAAACTCAAAAATATAAAACAAAACAAAGCTAGATACGTTTTTTACTATCTCAGAAGTGGTTTTATACTTCAACTATTTAGATGCCTTATAGATAGATACAGATAGAGGCACTGTGACCTTAGCAGAGAGACAAAAAAGGTGGGTAGCCTATATTCTCTCTTTATAGTGTTCAAAAGTGTAATAAGTTTTTATTAGCATGTCAGCTGTTAACTTCCTTCATCAAAATACATCACTGCACATCCTCTACTCTTTGAAGAGGCAGGTGAAGGCACACTCTTCACTGCACAGTCTTAATTCTCTTATACTGAAGACACAATCCAGTCATAAAATTTCTTGAGTTTCCTTTCCTTGATCTCAGGAAGTCAGTCAATAAAATTCTACAGAGATATCTGACAGCATTATACTTTGCAAACTCTTCCTAAATAGTGAGTGACAAATCCATTCTTCACTGCCTCCACAAGTTCATTTTACCTACAGAACAGATTCTAGCACCAATTTGTTATAAGACTGCTACCTTAATGGGCCAAAGTAGCTGTGGTGATATGTTAAATCAAGAATGCACTTCACTGCATATTTTAACAGTTTCACTACTCCTCCTACTAAAGCATTCATTGGATTAAGTATCTTTCCTCATTCTGAAACAATTTAGTCAACACCCAGCTGAATATGAGCCAGCAGTGTGCCTAGGCAGCCAAAAAGGCCAATGGCATCCTGGCCTGTATCAGAACTAGCGGCCAGAAGGACTGAGGATGTGATTGTACCTCTGTCTCAGCACTGGTGAGGCTGCACCTTAAATACTGTGTTGAGTTTTGGGCCCCTCACTACACAAAGGACATCAAGGTGCTAGAGCAGGTCCAAAGAAGGGCAACAAAGCTGGTGAAGGGTCTACAGAACAAGTCGTATAAGGAGTAGCTGAGGGCGGTCATTTAGACTGGAGAAAAGGGGGCTCACAGGAGACCTTCTGACTCTCTACAACTACCTGGAAGGAGGTTGCAGCAAGATGGGGGTCAGTCTGTTCTCCCATGTAACGTGATAGGACAACAGGAAATGGCCTCAAGTTGCACCAAGGGAGGTTTAGGTTGGACGTTAGAAAGAACTTCTTCACTAAAGGGGTTGCTAAAGCACTGGAACAGGCTACCCAGGGACATGGTAGAATCACCATCCCCGGATACAAAAGACATGTAGAAAAAAAAAAAAAGAAAAAAAATCCTAATTTATTTGTTCTTGAGAGAAGCAACATGAGTGCTGGATTGTGGGTGTCTGTGTACATAAACAGACAAAAGAGTTCCAACCCACCTTTTCCAGATGGGCAAATTATTGAGTAGCAGAGATTTATGCAGGCATTTCTGAAGAAATGAAACCTGAAATATGCAGGGTCATAAAAGAATGAGGGGAAAAAAAAAAAAAAAAAAAAAAAACCAAACCAAAACAATCATTTATTTTTGATTTATCCTTGTTCAGGAAATAACTTCACATTTATTTGGGGAAGGAAAAAAACTAACCCCAAACCACCATCCCATTTGACTCCCTGCCCCTTCCTACACACTATCTTCCCCATAGGAAGGAAGGAAACTCAGAAGAGTACAGTTTGCCCTGTTGTTTTGAAGCACTGGTAAGTAGCTGATAGTCTTGCTTCTCCACGTGACAGTTTAGAAGCAAGTGAATGACATAAAATGTCTGAAGAGAGTTCTCAGAGTATGAAATTTTATGAATGAGACCAGTACCAAAAAAAATAAAATATATATATATATAATTAGCTTATTATTCTATTGAAGGATGTGTCACAATACTTAAAACTTGTTAGAATTAGCCTGTTGACTCAGAAGGGTATTATTCACACCACTTAAACTTCCTTTCTCAGGAAAGATTTAAGAACACAAAGCCTGCAGAAGATTTTAAAGTCATACAGAAAATACCTGTCTAAAGGGAAGAAACCCCTAATTTATGGTTTCACTAACAAGACAAAACAAAGATAGGCTACTAAGTCTTTTGTCTGCTAAAATTTTTATTCAGAAAGCCCTTACTTAGCTTCAGCTACAGCTTCATCAAATTAACATTTGAGATTATGTCTGCAATTAGAACTTTTTCAGACTTGCTAAAGATCTTTAACATAAATACTTGGATACCTAACAGCTTATGCAGATGGCAAAAGATGCTCTAAATTGTTTGTTATGCGTTTAGAAATGGAGGAGTCTAGGGTTCTAGAGTCTAGAGTTCTCTCTTTCTTCTTTGGGATGCATTACTTGGGATTTGTCAGGAGACGGCTGCTTCTCCCTCTGCAGTGTCTACCAATAATCCTCTGAAACACTTCAAAAGAACTATTATGAAGGTGATGAGACACTGGAAGAGGTTGCCCAGAGAAGCTATGGAAGTCTCATCCCTGGAAGTGTTTGAGACCAGGCTGGATGAGGCTTTGAGCTACCTGGTCAAGTGGGAGGTCCCCTGCCCATGGCAGGGGGCTTGGAACTAGATGATTTTTAATGTCTTTTCCAGCTCAAGACATTCTATGATTTGACTCCCAGGGTTCCCATAAGAGTTTCATGGGATTGTAAATCAGTTCCTTTTCTTGACCTACACGTAACACAGATTCCTCAGTATAGGGATCAAGTGATCTTTTTTGTATCTCTTCAGCAGCTTTGTACTGCTTTCTACAAACTCTTCTCTCCTTGCTGCTCCCTCTGTGCTGTGTTTAGCCTCGGTGTTCCAGTCTACTAGCATCATCCATGACAACTATATGGTCCTCTCAACTTCTGTCTCTATCTCCTATCAGAGGGCAGATTATCCAGTCTTATTCTCATCTCCCATGTTCACTACTAAATAATCAGTCTCTCCTTTTCTACATTGCTAAGTGATTAAGTACTAATTCAAAATTGATTATGTACATCTAACTAAAGGCAAAATGTCAGTCTTATATTGCACAAGCCTCCCCTTTAACTGTTATCCAGCATTTTCTGCCTAACCCTGATTGGAACTGCAGGCAGAAGTAGTGTCTTTGTTCTTTCTAATGCACCACACACCCACTGAACCTCAGAAAACTGTTCCAGCTCTACTTGACAAGCTGAAAATGACTTGTCACCTTTTCTAATCTGCTTGGAGATTTTTTTTTTTTTTTTTTTTTTTTTTTTTTACTTAATTTAAAGACTTATTTCCAGGGCTGAACCTAAAGTCATACAGAATAAAAGCTAAGGAAAGTTGGTACAATTTTTTTTAGCGAGGATTTGTTCCTAAAGAACAGAAACGTTTCTTGTACAGACAGACTACCATTGATTTGGGATACAAAAACTTCCCACACACTGTACCTAGGTTCTTCTGGGGGAGAAAATTTGGAATTGGAAGGCTGCCTGTCATTTCAGGATTTCAGAATGATGTGAAGTCATGACAGGCTGCCAGCTAAAATTAAAAAGGTAGAAAATAAGAAAAGCTAAGCTTGCTGACTGCATAGCATCATTACATGTTTCAATGTAAGATGCTGCAGTTTGAAACTAAAGGGAAGGGAGAGTATCACCCACCCAGGGGAGGAACTGGAGGCAGCGGTGAAGAGCTTCTATCAGTATAAACACAATAGAGGTCATTTTTCTTTCAGTTATCCTTCTGATTATTTGCCTATAAGGGAAGAAGCACTGTTAAAGCTTTCCTCTTCCTACAGAGGTACAATGTCACATTCTGTTGTTCCTCCCCCCTCCTTCTGTAATATTTAAGAGTAGTTCCTACTGTATGCTGTGAAAGATGACTGGCATTCAGTTGGACTCAGCACAAGAGAAAACAGAGATTAATTTTCTTTTCTAGGACAGCCATCCTCCATCTGCAGATGGAAGGGTTTGTTTTTACAGAGATGCCACATTTAAAAGCTACTCCTCCTACAGTGTCATTGAAGACTTGCCAGAGAAAGGAAAATCTCATCCTTTTGTTCTTATCACCTCCTTCCCCCCCCGACAAAAAAAGCATAAAAACCAGCAGGCTGTATACCAAGACCTCACATTTAAACACTGCTGCTTAAATAAGATTTAAATAAAGCTGCAATATAATTTTGGTTGGAAGTGTTTTTCAGGAAGGTGTTAATCCTACAAATACTATTCATTTATAATGACTCCTATATATTTTTAAATGTGGGACTAGAGGACGAGATGAGTAAAGTTTAGTAAATGTTTAAAAATTAATTTTAACTTCACAGCATTATTTCTTGCTCATGTATTAATGAAATTGTCTAATTAAAAAAAAATGTAGTAATTTTTTAGCTTTTTGTCAAAACCAAAAGTCATTGGGTAAATTTATTCACTTTGACAAATACTTCAACTGAAAACATTACATATTTTATTCATTACTGGAATACTTATACATGACTATAAAAAGGGTTATTTTCCTTTCAATCCTGAGTTATAGAAATGGAGCCCCAGAGAGACTTTAAATAGTTGCTTAGCACATCCATATACAGATACTGAATATTCAACTCAAGTTTATTTATTGCTACTTTTAACCAAAAAAAGTGAAGAGTTCAAGCATCAATGTTCCTGGTTCTCAGCCAGTTACAACAGCCCTGTTCCTCCCATTTCATCCCTTCAGAGTCTATGTGTGTCCCACCTTCTTCCCATACTGAGAGCAATTAATGCTAATAGTCATTCAACAGGCTTTACATAAGGTACAGAAGTTTTAGTTCACCTATCCATGATGAAAAAAGCAGATGCCAACAACTGCTCTCACAAAGATCCTAATCAACTGCACAACCTCTAAACTCTTATGTCCCATTCTCCTACATACACGTTTTTCCACTATCTCACAGCAATGAAATGTTCAAACTTTTTTGCATTAAAAACCTTCCCATGTCATGCTTACTGCACTCTCATCCAATTTCTGTTCCTCTAGTTCTGACAGGCCATTTGATTAGTCTTTCCTACATTAAATGCTTTATATTTGCCTTATTAAATTTTACACTGATTGCAGTCCATGTTCCCAATTCATCAAGATCACACTATTTAAACAGATTCCTCCAGAGTATTTGCAATGCCCCTCGATCTGCCCCAGAACAGATGTGTTCTGGTTTAGAAACTGAAGCGTCCAAATTTATTTATTTATTTATTTAAGGCCTATAAGCCTCCTTTTTCACAAATATATAGAAAATTGAATGTGCTGGAGCACAGGAGGTATTTTTAAGAAGCAAGAGTAAAAGAACAGAAGTACAATAGCATTTCAGAAAACAATATAGACTACTCAGACAACAGGAAATAGCAGAGTACCTTTTTGTATTTCTCTTTTTGTATACCTTTTTTTGTATTCCTCTCTCATCCTAAACCCAACTGCTTAGGTGTGAACTCTGCTACCACCATCATACACATTGCAGGGGAACTGACTTTATTCATGCTCCTGTAGCTATAGTAAGAAATGGAAAGAAAATTAATTATTTGGCATCAAAATAGACAATGTCATCTATGGACCTTTTCATAATCATGAGCTTCTAGATTTTTAACCTTTTTATTCTTAAGCACCAGGCAGAATTAAAGCATGTATGAGTTTATTCTCATGTGAACACAGGGCTTCTCATTATCAGTGCCTAGTGTGCCAGGATAATTTCTCTACATGCGCCTTACATTCTCCTTCTCAAAGTTATTTCCTCTCCAAGGAGCATGTAAGTATGTCACTTAAGATTCTGCATATATTGCATTAGCTTTAAATCAGATTTTGTGTGGGTGTAAGATGCAAGCACAGATGTCACACATGAAGAAACAGCAGAAGGTTAAAGAAATCTTGATTATATGCATACAAGATAGACAGAACAAAAGAGCTGGACTACAGAAAGCACCATTTGTCAGAATTTTCTAGATTTTTAAACAGACAGGAGTTGCAACTAGAAATAAAAAAAAAAAAAAAAGGAGATAATACCAAAATACACAAGAAGAGTATTTAAAAACTCCAGGAAAATGAAGACTTCTCCTAGGAGGCCTTCAGAAACAGTCAAATGATTCAGAGGTATATAAGAAATCAAGAAAGGGAACATGAGGCAGCAGGATACTTCAGGGACAATTAGAAGAAAGAGTCAAAGGTTTAGCTTTTGGATGCATGCTGTAGAGCAGCAGCTGAAGTCTGCAATTCAAATTAATGCAAAACAGACACATAACCTGGCTGCAGGGGAAGGCAGGTTAAAGTATTTTAAACAGCAAACACTCCTCGATTTACAAAGTCAGCATGTGCATTTCAGGCAGTGTCTGTCTTCCCTCACTTTTAATCAAAAGCACTCTACCCTGCTTATTCCACAAGATAACCCCAGTCTTCCCCTACTGCCTGGCAGCTTTGAGGAAATCATTGTTTAAACCAAGCCAAAAAGATAATTAAAAGCAGTTCAAACTGAGATTTCACTCTCCATTCACTCGATGAGTAAACATCTTTTACAGTTTTAAGCTATTAAAGCTCAGAGGAATTTTATTCAGAAGAAGTTTCTGAGATCCAGCATTTAATGGAAAAACCAAATCCACCAGAACAACTTATCTGTGAGAGGCGATCAGCCTTAACTACTTAACATGAGTTTTACTTTCAGTAACATCCAACTCAGAATTCAAAACTCTGTGCTTTGTTGGTTCATGTGGGAGCATACTACCATCTTCCGTCTTGCTTTATGAACTTAAACTCACTTACCTCTGATAAATTCACAACTATTTGTGCTCTTTTTTTATCTATCTGTAAAGTACCATACCCTGTTCTGCATGTCTCGGGTCCCCAAAGACTTCTTTGGTCTTCTGTCTATGACTTCAAGAATTCAGTCCAATGAAAGAAGCTAGATTCCCTCCTCAACAGCCTTCTCAAGAAAAAAACCCATCTACTTGCAGTAGGTGGTCTGACCTACTTCAAAAGTGGGGTTTTGGGAAAACATAAAAGAAAGTTTATTCTTACATTTCACTAAGTACTATATGTGACATACACCTTGTCCCATACATTAACATCAGAAAAATAGTCTCAAGAGTTTATGTATAAAAGTCTAAGTCTTTTTCAGAGCCCTACTGTCTTCACTCAGTACAATGGAAATATTTCAACCTACTGGTAATTGTATTAGTTCCTAAATCTGATTGAGTCTGGGCATTCTGCCCCCATGAACTGGCACACACAGTAGTGGGGACATAGATTCAGAAGAGATTAAGTCAGTACTTCCTACAGGATTGAACAAATTAGTTTCAAGCTTAAAGAGGAATGAAGGACAAAAAGGCATTGTACATCACTGGTTTAATAGTACTTAGAATTGTTGTCCCTGAAGAACCTCTAAGTCTCAGTCCCACTTCTACTGCAATTCACAACATAAGTCCTCAGACACAGAAATTAAGGAAACAGAATTGCATCTCCAATTTCTATACACAGCAAGGTTCATGTAAGAATGAATCCTTCTAGAGGTAGAGATCTGAATTAATCTTGATTAACTTGATGAGGACCTGAAAAGTATATCATTGCCCTAGAGTCCCTTTCTACAGAATAAGAATCACAACAGTCAGTTCCAGACCAAATAGGTAGAATATCCAAATATATTTGTGTTTCTTGCCCCTTACTATAAGAGACAGCAACGTGAATGGCTTAAGAAGCTGGAAAGTATTGAAAGTAAGTTAAGATGCTTCACAGCTGACTGCAATTTCAGAAAAGAAACTGGGTTCATGACAGCTTAATTAGAAAAAACAAGGTACAAAATTGGGCTGTCACTGCCTTTTCCTCCACTGTCAGTACTTCTAGAACTGTTTTGCCATTATTAATCACATTTTGGGGTGTTTTCAAGATCTTGCTTCCCATAAACAGATAGAGCAAAATGAAAGGATTAGGTTTCACAGAAAAACACGGTTAGCAACTGAATATTTATGTAGTTTGCCCTCTCAGTATTCATCATTTATGGAATAATTTTCTTCTATACAACAGCTTGGCTAAAAGCTGTTGAGAAGAAAATTAACAGGAAAGAAATTAATAAAGGACATACTTGCACTGTCTCAGGTAGCTGTTCAAACTTGAGTTTGAATAAAAAGTTATTAGCCTTTAGTTTATTAACTTCTTCCAAAGAGAGATTGCCACATTTTTTCCAAGTGTTCGTGAAAATTTCGAGTCCCACCAATCAAAATACTATACTAAAAGGCTTACATTAAAAAGCAAAAATTTAAATTCTAATAAGCTGTATGCAGTATTAAGAATTTTTCCTATGAAAAGTATAATTTCTTAGGAAGGAAGAATATGCTACAAAACACTGATTTTTTTATTTTTTTTTTTTTGACAATGCTTAGTACTCTGCTGAACGGCTAGGAATTCTTAATGCTCTTGTAACTAGCTTTAGGAGGAACAGAAAAAAAACAAACACACATGAAATCCAAGATTCATTATGCTTTAAAAAAGTCTTATTACATCACACAACTTCAGAGAAAGGAAATACACACACCACACATACACCATTGAAAAAAATATTACTAACAATAAGGGCTTCAGAGAGTAAAATAGTCCCAGTGAACAGAACAGCTTGAAAATAAACACTGTAAAGTCTTGAAATCATTGAGCTCAGCTCATTCAGTGAAGATTCTATATTTCATGACTTTAAGAGGACAGTACAAAAGAAAAGAGGAAGTTTAGGATGAGTAGTACTGGAAAAGATTTCAGCTGTTGACAGAGAACCTACCTGGTCCTGAGAACTGTGTGTCACTGAGCAGTGGAAACACTTTTCAATTATCACCAACAATCTCATGTCTGTCTCCACAAAATAATCACACAGTATCGTCAGATAAATCCACTTTTCCAAGTCCTCTTTGACAAAACAAATAAGAAAAAAAACCCCAACAAAACAAAACAAACAAAAAATAAACCACACCCCACACACAAAAGCACTCCAAACAAGACCATATAGTTGGGGATGTTTCCATTTGCATTTCTTATCCCCTTCACTAGTCAGCAATACACAAATCATAACTTAACTGGATAAAAATCTTTTCTTAGTTACATTGTGTATTTAAAGCAATGGAGCAAAGTCCAGATATAAAGGACACTTATTCTAATAACTGATGGTTGTGAATGACTACACCATCTCCCCTTTCCACTGAGACACCCTTTCTCACACTTGGACAGTATGCTACTCCACCTTTGAGGAGCTGGAAGTTACTCTTCCTTAGAAAAGGCTTCTGACTGTACATAAACTCCCTAATGAGTAGCTGGATATCCTTATAAAACGGTAAATTCAACTTATGTGACATTTAAAGCATACTGAGGCAGTTCTGAAAGTTTTCAGTCTTCTTAAATCCTCATCCTTTAAAGAGTATTTAAAATAAGTTTAAAAATATCAAAGCCAGAAATTATTCATGTTCAAGAGAAAGAAAAAAAATTTTTAATTAAACATACTCCAGGCAAGAAGGAGGGAAAGTGAGGTCCATTAAATGCTGGGAAGATGCTCTGTGATCTTGGAGAGTGTCGCTCACAGCTACATAACATGGTCTGGCAACATCTCCCAGATAGGGCTCTAAACTTCCTGTCTAAAATTAAACAGAGATGTATGGCTGTCCAGCATTCATGTTAAAGGCTCTTTAAGAAGAAACAGATTGTACATTGTAAGCACAATGGGTTTTATGTCTCCAAGTGGTCATGCAATATCAAGGTACTACCTCAAAAGCATAAGCACACGTTTCCCTAGCTGGTAAAATGCTTGCATGAGCTGCAAAAGCCATCTTACTTAATGTTTGCTCCCAATTAGTCAGTATCTGCACAGCTACATCTCACAGAAAATTCACCATTATTTTGTGGTCAACCAACACCACCACCCTGGCATGTCTGTGGCTGGAAGGGAGATTCAAAGCCTTCAACAAAAGGGAGAAGGTAAAGTTATTGCACTCCAGAGAGCTCATACAGAAGATAAAATAGCTCTTATTGTTCACATTTTTCAAGCTAGGATTAATTTTAGGTTGAGTGCATCTCAAGTGGATTGTAACTACAAGTGAAGAACAAATAAAAAGAACACTCACAACCAGCCACCCCTAAAATTAAATGCACCTTCTATATTAAGAATGGAACTGATTACAAACACTGATGTGAAGCAAAATTACAGAGCACACACAAAACGAGTCACTTGCTGCACATAAGTTTTATTTTGTTTAACATTCATTTTGTCTAGATTATTGTATAATGTACATTAACAAATATTAACTAGAGAATGTTTTCTCCTGAATGTTACCTACCTTGCTTTACATAGGCTTTTCTGTACCAAGAACAATCCAGGTCTAGAGAAAGACATTTGAGATCTTTAATCCATCCTACAAAGTGTAGATTTGACCAAGAATTTACTGTAGAATATAGACATTATTATCAAATGTTTTCACCTTGTTAAGAACAAAACAATTTAAAAAGCACATGCTCAGTTTAGGTCTAGATGCAAATAGTTGCTTCCTTTATCTTGAGACAGTACTTACTTAAAAGAGCAGTACTAACACCGTATTCAGAACTAAGATATGTGTCTTCACAGAGAAAAGTCCACAGAAAAGGGATTTTGTTTGTACCATAAGACACCAGCTTTGTAGTGGGGTTCCAATAAACCCCAAAACCATATTATACTCAATGAAGAAGTTTCAAGCTTTCCAGCACTGCGATGTTCCCTTGCAGTGAGCATTTTAAAGCAAGGTGATGGAGGACATCCTATAGCTCTCACACACACAGCCTGTCTTTAAGTAGAAGTAGCTGCATTTCATTTTTGTAAAGGTAATTTGATTTGTAGTAATATATTAATTAAAAAAAAAAAAATCAGATAGTGACTTTTATTCTGATATCTCTGCCATTGACCACTTATCTGGAGTCAAATCAACAGCATAATGCATAAACTGAAAAATAATTTGCATGATTTCATCTTGTTAAGCTAAACAAACCACCTGTTCAAATAAGTAGGTCCCATTATAAACCAGCTATTTATAACAAAAGCAGATGGAGGACTTACACAGTAATAAAGCACTTTTATCCAACCCGTAGTCTTTATCTAAACATGCAAATTGTAAATAACCTGTACAAATACACATAACATAGCACTTCTAAAAAATGGCCCTGCTTCACAAATTTGCTGTTATATTTGACCTTCAATAGTCTTCTCCTCTTTTGGATGGTGATGGTGTTCTAGAAGAGCACCAAGGAAACAGAAACCAGAAAACTGAGGTTGCAACACAGCAACAGGGCTCTATCTCCATGGACAGCTGTTATCCTTGATGTCTGCATCCTGTGGCCACACACTGCCTTTTACAAGCCCCTGTTTTAATGCACATCAAACTAATCATGACAATTTCTGGTAAGGGAAGGTTAAAAAACACACTTCAGTGGTGCAGCTACAGGAAAGCAAGACATTTAGCTGTGAGGAAGTATTACTTCTCTGCACAAGTACAAAATAATAAGGCTCCACACTAATAATACCTTTTTCATGCACTGAAAAATAAATATACATTAAAAGACTAATGCTCACGATAACAGCACGCTCTCAGGATCTATATTCCTACAGGCAGACATTCAACCTATTCATTCATTCATTCCATTTTTTCTTTTCCTTACACAGTAAAGTTGGCAAGGAAAACAAGTCCTCCCCCTGGAAAGGTTTTCATTTTGGCCTGAGCTCATAAGATTGTTAAACACCTCTTAGAGTCCCACCATCTTCAAATCCATCAGTTCTAAAAGGGAAGTGATTCTATGTCCTCCTTTAGTGTATTCCATAAAAACATACATATACTATTCCAACCATGGTGTGAAACCTACATAGCTTTGGTGAATCGTTAATAAATGAACTGCAAGAATATATACCAAATACAGACCACTGATGTATGATTGAATTGCAGTTGTACATTTGTGCACCTTTTAGGGCAAATTAAACTATAAGTTTTCAGAAACCTTGAAGCCAAACTACAGATTCTGAGGAGTTATAAAGAAATGCAAATAAACCACTAGTTACCCTGTTTGTAATAAGGAAAACCACATTTTAACAAAACTGAGCCAAGCGCATGAAATCCAAAATAAATGCCTACCCAATACTGGAAAACATCAAATTTCAGTCCCTGAACTGCCACTGACCCAATGAGACAACTTTGGTTAATTGTCTTGGGAGCTGTTTTCTTGGGTTCAGTTTGTTGGTGTTTTGGTTTGTTTTGGGGTTGATGTCGTCTCTTTTTAGTGCTATTCCAGCATTAAAAAGTTGAAATGGCTACTAAAACACACCTACTTAATCAAGCTCCCTGGAGTTCTAAGGACCAGCCACAAAGCATCATGTGCAGCAAAAATTACTGAATTTTCCAAACCCAGGAAGGCAGTTTTCAGATGGAGGAAGCAATTGGATGTCACAAAAGAGCCTTCTTCCTAGCTTTCATTACAACTTTCCTCAAGTACTGATTGTCCAAGTACTACCTCTCTCGTTAAGACCAGCTCTTTAAATTTTTCTGAAATTTTATAGACTGTCATTTAAATTCCTTTTAACCAAACATAATATTTATTAACATCTTTTAGAGATACAAATCAAAATATCACAACTAATCAAAACATGACAACTAACCAGGCTGTTAGAGGGAGAGCATTTAAGCTCAGTTGCTCAGTGTACAGTATCAGTATAGGACAACCACATAACTCAAATGCCCAGTTAGGACTCCGACTCCTACTAGTTTTTAGTAGTCTAAAGCATCTAATGCTAGTATCCCAACAATGGTATACATACCTCATTGTCCACCTGCACCGGGAGTAAATGGGATTCGTGTTCATTTTTGCCATGGATGGGCAATCCCAGTGTTAGCTTCATAAAATAACTCCCATGAGATGACTATACAGATTAGCCTTTCTCCAAGTTACATTCCCAAAGAATAATCCTATGGGAGGTTTATTCTGTTGTCCTTACAGTAAATTACTTTTCTTGTCTCAGTGCTTTAAGGTCTTATTGCTTTTTAAGTTAGCAATGAAAGCTTTAATCACAGATTTGTTAGATTTAGCCAGTGAACACAGGCTTTTCCAGAACCTTCAAAACTCCAGCAGGAGTCACAGTAGAGGTTCCCAACTATAAACACCACTGGAAAAATTTTGGATTTACCAAGGATTTCCTCGCAGTACTCATTCACAACTTGAATTTAGCAATAAAGAAATCCATCATCATGGCCCCAACGCCATCTGGGAGATGGTGAGGCTTTTGGCACAGGAAAATGGAGCAGCAATTGCCTAACAACACAGGAAATCAATGACTTCCTCGCACAGAGGTGAGGAAGAGGCTGCTCCTGCTGGGCACAGGATCATTAATTTCCCTTTCTGCCAGCAAAGCTGTTTTGTACATGCAGTGAACAAAGTCACCATTACACTGTCAGGACATACATGCACAAACCTGCCCCCGTACCCTGTCCTTACCAGTAGCCTTAGGCAGTGAACTATGCTATTACAACCATAGAGCCAAAAAGGTAAGAAGTGTGGAGATACCAGCCTCCTGGGAGAGCTTTTAGCTTTCAGGCTACGAGGTAGATGACAGATGTCCCAGTCCATCACTGATTTCAGCTCATCTCAAATTCCATGACTTGACAAAGGATTCTGACTGAACTTTGAGAATGTCAGGGCCAAGAAAACCTGGTCTTCCCTTTCCCCCCCAGTAGTAGGATAGTGTTATTTATTAGAGCTTTAACACAGATGCAAAAGTTTTTTTTTCATTTTAAGCACAACCCTTAAAGAGGGGTTTGGAAGACTAAAAAAGTAATTATAAAATTGAGCACATTATCCAGGAGACAATAGGCTACATTGGCCTCCTTCCAGGCTGCATTTCTTCATAGCTAAACCCCAAGTTTATTTACGCGTACAATACAAAACAGATACGCATCCCTATTTATTGAGAGGGTTTGCAAGAACAGGAATAGTCACTTGAGATTTTATGTCAAGTTCATAGCAAAGACCACCATGCATCTCTGCGGCTTTAAAATCCCAACTTATTCCTCAAATTTACTATCCCAAATGGTCCCTGGAGCATGAGGCAAGTTAAGGACAGGAGTTGAGAGTTTCCCCAGATACACACTTAGTCTTTGCTACAGACAAAAAGAACTTCACATTTTTTCCCCAGTTGAAAGTTTCCAACAAAAATCACAGTAATGGGATCATTACAGGCATTTATACAGTCATCAAGAACTGAACTACTGTCTGGAATTGGTGTCTAAGGTTACTGATACAAACAGCAGATGGAAGGGACTTCTGGTCAAGCCAGACTTGGCCATGACTTGAACCAGCTCTCTGAGTGAGCAGCTTGTCCATTGACCAGCCCTCTCTGACATCAGAGGGTACTGCTGTAGCTATTTCCAGAGCTATGCCTCCATATGAATCCCAGTAACTGCAAACGTGTTAGGATCACCACCAGATCTGAGTATTTATCTGTATCAAGCATACTTTGCAGCATCTCCTGATAGCTACATCATTAGTTCGCTGTATATCAATGTTCTAAAACACAAGTATTTCAGTCTGTAGCAGCTTTTAGCTTCTCAGGGAGACTGTTCACTCATCCTTCTACCCACATTTTATACCTTTATAATTTCTTCGGTTTAATAAGTTACAACTGTAAATGCAAGTATCTGCCTTATTTCTCTAGAGAGTCATCACTGCTCTAAATCAATTCAGGTCATGCTGAAATTAGTCTTGCCCTTCATCAAGTTAACAGCTTCTCCAGTTTTGCTATAATTAATACATGTCCATAGATAAATTACAAATAAAAGTGAAAGACAAAAAAGAAGTAGGATTACTTTGCAGTATTTTTTCTTGTTCCTCCATCTCCAAGTTCAATAAGAAGCTTTTCATTAAATTGCAGTAAGGTAAGATTTTTAAATCAGAAGGGGGGGAAGAAAAAAAATAATAAAAAAAAGCACACTGCTTGAAGGTATTTCATAGAGGAAATAACAGGTAACCTACAAGGGAATCCTCAATAAATGTGGGCACCACACATAACCCTACCTGTTTTCCTGCAAAAGAGAAAAAGTTTACTCATTTTCTAAGTTTTCACCTTCTTCACAGTCCATCACAGTCCATTCTAGCTGCAGTAAGATTCGTCATTTGGTCACTCTGGGCAGCAGTAGGCACGTATTTATCATGGTGGAATGTGTCTTCACCGTTTGTTCTTACAGTTTATGGAATTACAAGTAAAATGACTCATAAAACTGCTGCAAGAAAAAGCTGAAAAAAAGTTAACAGAATGAGCTTCTTTAAAATTGCATTCTTCAGGCTACATTTCCAGCACGCAGAGCCAAAACCACGTCACACTTTCAACTGACAGTTTTAGAATTATTATTTATCATAAATGGCAAAACCACCAGTGAGGCCAAATAATCCTTCATCATCATGTTCCTGAACTGTTCACAGATCTTAAGTACACTATAAACAATGGAAGGTCTAGTTCTATACTCTAAAAAAAAAAAAAAAAAGTAATTTTTTCTATTCTTTTTATTTTGGAAACCTATTTTCTTCATTCTGAGAATGATCATCTTGAAAATTCTTACCTGTTTTCCATCTAGTGTGTATAAGCGTTTAACCACCCCTGAATCCAGCTTGATGGCATCGGTTATATCAGTAAGAACCTGTTCAAATGAATGTGCTGTCTTCTTGTTGAGTAGAATCCGGACTGCCTTCCGTGGTTTCACTCCACTCCTGATGATAGTGACTAGTTTAGGCCTAATGAAATCCTTATTCTCTTTTGCATCTGGAGTACCTCCTTTAGCAGTGGCAAGAGACGGCACCGAACGAGAAGCAGATGTTGTCTTAACATTCACTGACCAGTTTGGGTTTACATTCTTTGTGTACTCCAGTTTCTTGAAGGGTTCTATGGAACCACATACATAGCTTTCCCCTGCAGAAACAGAAGTGCCAGACCAGCAAGTCAGATTGGAGGGGAAAAAAACAACAAACCAAACACACACACACAAACAAACAACAAACAGAAAAATACCAAAATGAAATCCTTCTGAAATTATTAAACATTATTTGCTCATTCTTGATCTACAGTGCATAAGGCATTGATCTCTTCCCTTCTCAGATGCTACAGAATATATCTCAAAGATCACTTGTCAGCTAACCATTCAGAAAATGCTGTTACAAAAAACCTTGAAAGCAACCATTTTCTTTTCAGAAAGCACCATCTGCAGTGGGGAGTGCAGTGTTCCTATCTAATCAGCTGCTCAATCCCAGCACGTTATCACAGTAGTCCCCCAGCCTTCATGCTTAAATGGCCCACTCCTAACAAAACAGCATGCCCCAAATTCTTCAGAGGAAAGAACATGAGGTGTTATCAAAAACTACAGGTTACAAATAACTTTCTATTAAAGGTGAATAAAAGTGTCATAGGCCACTTCTTAGCATTTGATTATTTAAAGCTTTAAGTAGCATAAACCCAGGATACACACAGGCAAGAAATCTCACTGATTCAATATATAATAGAGGGGGAAAGCAAGGCAAAGACTATTGTTCTCCTCACATTAGATTTACCATACTGTAAAGAAAAGATTGGATTATAGCTCATATTTCTATTTGACCATTATCTACAATGAAATATTTTTGCAAATACCACACCCACACAATTTCTAGAAGGTAGCTAGGAAACATCAGCACATCCCATCCACCTTAATCCAGTCCAGCTGCAGGGTGCTGCGACAGGGGCACCCACTTGGGTGCTCCCAACCTCCCTCTTGAGCTTCAGGGAGTGACTGCACTGTTAGGTGAACTGGATCCTCTCAGTGATCTGATTGAACGTATCCAAGACAATGCTAATTTTGCAACAACAAGCGGATCCAGTTCAACCTCTGCAAAAAGTAACACCAAAGAAAACACTACTAGATCCAGCAAGACCACACCTCCTGGCAGCCTGCAGTTAAACTCCTTTACAGATAATAGAAAATCCTATCCTGAACAATAAACACGGAAACTTTGGAGATGTTTTCATTCTTCTGGGTTCAGTAGTTTAGTGTATGCTAACAGCACAGATGCCTTCACATGAGTGCTTTAGCTCAAGGTATTAAAACAGAAACAGAACAAAACTCAGTGATGGACCTCCTAAGCCAAAAAAATACATAAGAACCACCAAAAATTTTCCTAACGATCCATACCCTATGGAAAAAGAATTAATAGTTTGATTATTAAAAGAAAAAGAAGTATTTACATTTTACTTCTGGACACAAATATTACGGTTTCAGGGCACCCAACACAATCCTACAGACAATACAGCACACAAGGAATGCTGGCAGATACACAACAGTTACCACAGTTAGAAATAGGGTGGGCATTCACGGGGACATGAAGCCCCAGATACAACAGGGGTTTGAGTCTGCTGGCATGGTGTTCCAAAGGTGAGGCAGTAACACACTGTACAGTTATTATCAGAAAGGCAGGGGAAGGACACCAAAAGACAAAGAAGTCAGAGCAAGACAAGAAAATGGACCACTGAGTAGAAGAGAGAAACAAACATTTTTGGTTTTCCTTTAAAACAAAACAAAACAAACAAAAACACCACAACAACCAGAAAACAAACAAACAAACAAAACCAATCAAAAAAAAAAAAAAACCAACCCCAAAACAACCCAATCAAACAAAACCCTCACACTCTTTTAAAGCAGAACAAAATATAGTGGGAGATGAAGACATTCTAATGCTTACTAGTCATAGTGTAAATCCAAGTTAATCTGCACTTTGCAGTAACATCTAGATTGTTAAGAAAAGAATCTAAGATGGATGCTTACACCAATCTTGTAAGAGGCAAAGGTAAGCTCTTCCTTTTATCCACTATATATATATGAGAGAGAAATATGTACAAGAGAAATATATATATATGGTAACATCAGAACAGAAAGGCTTAGCCACAGTAATGATCCAAGAGTGATCAAAGAATATATATTCTCTTTTATCCATTTCCCTGTCCAATATTTCTAGTGCTAGCTACTCAATTACTGCAAGGTCAGAATACACCCACACCACCACACCCATAAAATGAACAAGTTTTAAAAAACATTAATAGCATTTTGTATGAAAAAATAAATTTAAATCCTACTATGAATAGGACTGCACTCAATATGATACCTTTTCTATAAAATACTTATAGAAGTATTTATACATTTTTAAACACAATTTATTCTTGTATCCACTTGTGTTTGCTGTAAGACTTAAAATCCACCAGCAACCTTTTCTGTTTCTTTGTATAAAATGGTTGTTTCTTTAATACAAGTCTCCATATTAAAATTCACTTCTCAAAATATCCATGCATGTACCCGGAAGATTTACGTTTAGTTTATTAAGAACTCTTTTGGCTCCCCTTCTTGAAAGGGTAGCATTCCACATCATTTTTAATACCAGCTTTATTTAAAGGTCAGCTGGGTTCCTTGTGTTGAAAGGCATATCAGCCCTTCACTGCAAAACTAATTTTCTGTAAGTGATCATAAAAAAAGACCAATACAATCATTGAAGTTATGGGATTGTTTTAATAACAGACTTTTATCCTTTTCTTCATTTCCAACAGTACTATATTACATCAATAAAATATTTGCACCAAAAAGATACTTTTTTTTCCCCTTGAAAAAGCCTATATTTAGCTACAGAATATCTGTACAGTGTCCAAGATACTCTACAGAGGCATTCTAAGATGAAATCTCTTTAGTAAGAGCTATTTTATATAGGAAAACAGAAATACAGACTCACCCTGAGAACAGCCATAAATTTCAATGTCAAGCCTAATCCTTTAGCACTCGTGGGGTTTGCATGCAGAGGAAATCTCACAGAAAAGGGAAAAAACCCTTTAACTATGTCGTGGTTTAACCAGGATAACCTAGAGTTTCATGTTCTCTTTCACAGTTATCTTAAGGAGAGAAGACTGCAAAAAAGTTTCACAAGGGGCATGACTTACTAGCCCAATAAACTTATATTCTGCCTTAACAGTTGCTGCCTCACCAAAACTATTTGGTCATGAAATAATTTTCTTTTCCTTTTTATTTTTGGTGACCTTTGGCTACAGCTGCATCACAGATGACAGCCTCACCCTCTTGATTTGTATCTGAGGGAAGACAGAAGCTGTGTTCTGCAGATAGGCAATATCAGCAAGTTGGTTTTCCCGGCTCCAAAGCACCAGGAAAATACACCTTTTGGGGTAATCCCACTAAACACCATCAGCTCATACTCTGGCTCAGGCCTAAGCACAAACACAGCCCACAAACATCATCTTTGACTAACTGGCAGCTGGAGGAAGAAAGAAATAATCTCCAAACACTAGATTTGTAACAAAACTCATGTTGAGGAAGGAATATTTGGAGATACTGGATTAAACAAAAACTTGCTAAGGATAGTCCACTCCAAGCACCTATTTGACTGCAGCTCCCCAGGAGAGGGGAGCAAGCATTTCACAATGCAGTCAGCTGTCACTAATAAAATGTTGACTCTTAATTACAGTATTAACGGCCATTAGAAAAAGAAAGAGGACACCCAGCTATTTTAAAATATCTAAGAAAAAAAAAAGTCATTACTAAACCTTCGAAAGTATTGTTTTGCTCAAAGTGCTCCAGTCTCTTCAAAGTACAAGGGAAACGTACACCCCTTTGACCCTTAGGAAAAACAAAAAATAAAACAAATCAAACAAACACCCCCCCCCAAAACAAAACAAAACAAAAACAAAAACCACAACAACCAAAAAAAAAAACCACCAACACACCAACACCAACACCACCCACAATGATTGTTTGCCAGTTTTGAAGCAGTAATCCTACAATTTCAGTTGTGCAAGTGGTCAACACTTCAGGAAATTCCATGTGGAACAATTAAGAAAAATCTTAGCATTGAGGAGCTAAGCAGAAAACTAATCATGTAGAAGGCCAGATCCCAAAAGAGTTTATGCTTAAAGGAGAAAAAAAAAAATAGGACAAACAAAAACCTACTACAGTTACACATCCAAGCAGCTGAACCATTAAAGCATAATAACACTAAAGAATAGTTCTTATGGGTCACAACAGAATTTCATGGCATGCTTCATGTATTAAAAATACAATTAAAAAAATAATATCAGTGTACAAGGTGACTGCTAAGGAGATATTGAATCACTGCCTGTAAGTACAGGAGCTTTCCTGATGCAAGTGTTGATTCTCTCTTGACATATTGGTATTAGCAGTTAGTTTCCTTCAGCTTATTGATATTCTCACTACAAGAATGATCAAGGCATTATCTCTAAAAAGGATCATTTGCATTGCTTTTCTGTGCTAAAGGCAACTTGGCCTAAAATGACTTCATAAAGATGCCAGCTGGTCTTAAGTGAAAATCCTGGAGAAGGAACAGAGAACTTGTTTGAATTATGCAAGCAGAGAGGGAACAACCAACCCCTTTTGTGGGGGCAGCAGGACTGACAATTTATTGAAAATAGTGTTGACTGCTTGTAGCAGAGCATGTACTAGGAAAGAAAAGTTAACCCACAAGAACTCCAGAGGTGGAGGAACCTCAATACATTCACACTTTAGTGATGAGGATGTTCAGTGCAGTAGTCATTCACTGGAATCTATTTCCCCAACATACAGGGCAAGAAAGATTAAGAGAACAGGGAAGGGACTGGCACCCCAAACACCCCATGCAACACACACATCTGCACTTCTTCACTTTCACCCTTCAGTTTTGTACATACAAAAGGCAGAAGAGCAATCTCTCAGGGGAAAGGACAGAATTCTGACTATCCCTCACCATGCAGAGCTGATTGCGAAAGGAAGATGACCTGAACCAAGTAAGTTACTACATGATAGTTCCCAAATGTGTTAATTAATAGAGCAAATAACCAACTTAAACTACATTACTACTGCCTCGTTTTTCTGCCGCACCTGAAGAAACACAACAGTGCAGAAGAGATGGAGCATCTACAGGAAATAAAGCTGACCTAGCCATGTTCACCTAGCAATCAGATGCGCCAGAAACTTGAAATCACGCATCTCCTCAGACCTTTTAAGGAACTTCTTTCACACATCATTCATTCTGCTCAGCTCAGATTAAAAATTTTTTTTTTCTGCCCCCCTCATCAAAAGAGAAATGGAAAAATGAAGATACACCTCCTCTCCTTATTCCCCCCCTCCAATTTCTGCAGTCTTGTTACAAGCAAGGTAGACATTGTACACACACACACACAAAATAAATAAAGAAATAAAATGGAAAGCACCTAGAATAAGAAACCATGGGACCTTCCACAAAGTTGTTACAGGAGACACAGTGTGAATCAACAGGCTAATGGATGAATCTGCTCAAATTCATGAATTAAAATAATCAAACAGTGCCAGAACAACCCACTACTATTTTATGAAATGGGATTATTCAGCTGTTTGTTTATTAAACAATATAAGGATTGCAAGGCATTTCTGCCACAGGATCCAGTCCAAGTTTCGCTTATTTTGATAGCCCTGGATCAAGTCCATGGTAAATATCCAGTGTAAATTCAACTCTATAAACAAATGTCCACGTAGATTCAGTTCTACAAATATTTAAACAGGTACTTTACTATTATTATTTTGATAGTATATTACATATGCATGTGAATCTTTCCAGCCCATCAACTCCCAGCTGGTGAAATAGGTGTAACTTCAAAAAAGGAGCATTAGCTCCAGAGTGCATTAGAGATCATGTCAATCAATTCCTGTAGTCTGGCCTGTCTGGGTTTCTCATCAGCACTGCTGGAGCAGGTGGCAGAGTCAAGGAGGCAACACTAGTAGCAGGTAGTAGAGGGAAAAGCTGAGATAAGAGGAATGAGATGGCAGTGGGAGTAGCAAGACTCCCATACAAAACAAAGTCAGGAACTCTGTCATAGCCCACCACACTTCAGCAAAGAGATACTGCCTTTTGAACCCTCCCCTGGCAAGGAGCTTCTCTGCTACATTGAACACAAACTGCCTGCCTCCACCAGCAAGAGCCTTCCCATAGTCCTCATGTGACCCACCATCTCCTCTGCCACTGCAGTGATGTCCACATCTCCCAAGGCTTATTAGCCAGTTACAGTCATTACCAGATTTCAGAACTGGTATAGCTGTGTGCTTTCAAAATGCTCCTTCAGTGATGACTGTAGCTCCAAGGTAATCCCTGAGATCCTTTCTTTTACTTCCTTTCCCTGCCTCCCTTTTCTCCTCTCCTTGCCTCCCCTTTTCTTCCTTCTTTTACCTTCCTTCCTTTTTTTCAGATTATTCCTTAAGACTATTTTTGCCATTATGCCTGCACAAAACATTCACTCACACATACAAGCCTTTACAGTAGTTGGCTGCACACCCAATATCGACATGTAACAACCCTGTTTTCCAGTACTCTCTCAGCCTTGTGGTTTGGGTTTTTTGGTTTGTCTTTGACTGACAGTTCTCAGCTGCAGGGTTCATCTTTTGTGGTAGGTATTGTAGAAACATAAACCAATTGATTCTGGTTCATACCCAAGACTCTGAGGTAATATTTTAATAAAAATTAATGAGAAAGGGATGCAGTTCTGGCTATGGATTGAATCTGTGGTATTTGTTCCACATGGCATGACCCCAGGAGTAAAAACTGTAATACTCTGTTTCAGAGTTATTCTGCTCACTCCACTCTATTAGTGTTCTTTTTAGACTGTTCAGTGGTACCTTTGGGGGTAAGACCCATCAGTCCATCTCTGCCTTCAGCTTTAAAGATGATACACTTTTGGAAAAGCAAAAGGAATAGTTCTTTCCTGAGGCTTTGTTTACAGCTAGACAATTTAGCCTTAAGAGCAACTTCATCTTTACTGTTTCTACATACTTCGATTACATGTCATACCTAGGGAATAAAGTCATGTCACATTTGGAAACCATTCTTTAAAGGCAAGAGGGTCCTGAACATCAGGTCTGACAAAAAGAAGGTAACCTGAATCTATCCCATTCTTTCCTTCTTCTAAGGATAGAGAAGAGAGAAGTTACAGAGTGTGTGAAACTTTTTACAACAGTACATACCACTTTTTATCAAATTCCCAGAAATCTCACATGACCAGCATCTTAAAAAAAAACAAACCAAAACAAAATACAACACACCAAACCAAAACACCACTCCCTCCCTCACTTAAAAAAAAAAAAAAAAAGGCACCAAACCCAACCACCCACAAAAACAAAAAACCAAAACACACCACCCCACATCCACTTCAAAATAACCTGCAGCACCAGCATACAGACAGCTCTGAATTGTTTACAGGATAGAACTAAATACTACCAAAGCAAAACAGCTCCTTTACAATCTCTTTCCTTGGGGACTATCTTTCATGCAGTTCTATGTATTTAGCTCTGGGATGAAAGACAGTGGCTGCTGTCTCATTTCCCCCAGGAGCTAGTTGCTTCTCTGTCTTCATGTACCATATGGAAAGGTAAGAGTACAGTAACTTACTCACAGGCATAAAGGCAAAAAAATAACACCAAATCCAGGCCTCACACTTTTACCTTACAATGCAATCACTAAAATCAATGCCGAAAAAAAAAAAAAACACAAAAACAAAAAAAACACCTCCAAAAACAAATAAGCAAACCAAAAAAAAAAATTCTAAATTCATAAGTTTCATTAAATTTATTCATAAAGTAGGGGAGTTGTCTCACTATGAAGAAAGCAATGCTTCATGTTTCAATAATTTGAACACAAATGTCACTTGGAAAGAGGCAAAAATCAAGTGATTTTCCAGCTATTTAAACACAAAGCAGAGCTCAAAGCTAATTAATGCTGTACCAGACTAGCCAAATTCTAATAAATTTGTGCACTAAAGGGTGGAAGAGGCTTACATAAAAAACATCACTGAGCTAATAATATATGAACCTGTACTCCACAGTGAAGATCTATGAGGGCAACAGCACAAAATAATCCACCTTGCAGTTTTAGATGAATAGAGAGAAGCCCTCTTTCAGGTGGAAAAAGGAGGTAGCTCTCAACTTGCAAAGACTGACTTCTGTAAACCCCACAGTGTTAAGGGCATAAGAAAATAACACCATCCAACTTGAACTATACACAGAATGGGAGGATATGTTTATTGAAAAAGTGATGAATATAGTCCCACAGAACAAAAAGAAATAAAAAGCCCTTGAAAATAATCTTAAACTCTTGTATTGTCATTCATTTTGACTGATTTATAACTGGTATTATTCTTCTTGAGGATGCCAAAATAAACCAGTCTTATAGGCTGCTGAATTTATTTCTGCATTCAGTTCTTTCTTTTCAAAAGCTGGTTCTAGCTGGCAGCAAAAGTCTGTGCAAATCAACATTAACATCAATGATACTTGCTCTTTGATGAGCATACCAATCAAATAAGCACAATTATTTATACCACTACTAAGAACAAAATGCACAAACACTGCTTTTAAACAGATGTTGATTAACATTGGTCTTTCCTCACAGAAATCGATTTTCTCCACCAATTAAAAGCTGTCCTGACAAATACAGTTCTAATTCTGTCCTGGCATTCATGGCATTGATCTTAACACCAGTTTCCTTTCCATTTTACCAAACCTACAGTTCTAACCCCAAAAATCTTTACTTACATGGAGAAACCCACCACTTCAATTTTCTGTTTCAGCATCTTCATGTTGCCTCCTACTCTCCTTTTCATGCAAGGAGGATTATCAACAATAATATTCTCTTCTCAAAACCTCTCCTTAAAAAGCTTTCCTCTGCTATGACATCTAAGGGAGACAACTCAACAGTGGCTGAACAACTGCTATGCAAGAATGTGCTCCTCTTTCAAAAGCCTTATTCAGCTTTATCCTTTTCTTCTCTCCCCACCTTAGCCTTCTTCTGATCTGTTCATTACATCCTCATACTGCAAGTTCTCTCACCCGAAGCTAAAAACAGAAGCCTTAAAGCAATTACAATCTCTGTTACAGCTCTAAACTGTCTGCCCAGTAGTTACAGATCCATGCTTTGCAGGTTTACCCGTGGCACACTGGGGCCAGAGGCAGGGTGGAAGCAAAGATGAAAAAATTGTTCCACCTTTATTTTCTTTGAACACAGTCAAGCACCTCCATTTAAACTTCACAGACAGAAAACAACCTCATTCATGGCCATGTGCTAGTTAGTGTTTTCAGACCTTACACTTTCTGATGTTTTATACTGGGAGCTATTGCCTACGCACATAAAAAGGAATCCACTGCAAGGCAGAAGTACTTTTATGTTGGAAAAACTACTTTAGTAATTTGTAAAATTTGTAAAAGGTATTATTAATATCCTAGACCTAATATTCAAATTGATTAACATTTACATCTTTTTTTGCCAACAAAACTATCACTGAAGAATTGATAAATTCAATGCAGTGGGCAAATTGGCATCTCCAATGTTTGACAGTGACCAAGACTTGCCAGTTCTGACCAAATCTCTGGTAATATTTTATACTGCATGTGCTTGAGCATTACTTAAAAAAAAAAAAAAACAAAAACAAAAACAAACAAACCAACCAACCACACCAAAAAAAACCGCCACAACCCACACCACAAGGATACTAGCAGAATGGGAAAGAGGAAGAGGGAAATGCTACAGGGAATAAAAGTCTACTATCCCAGCTGAACCATGGCTACGATGTTACTCTTTTAACAGGTTGGTTATATTTATGCCACTCTATGAGAGGAGAGTATTTTACATAAGACATAGTTAGTTTTAGGGAAAAGTTGGAGCTCTTCACTAGGTATAGACAGACTTAAAAAAAAATATATATTAAAAATCCATCAGAACTGAATTTCATGTAGGTTTCATCAGCACCATGGACTTTGTCACGTTTAAGTGACTAAACTCTCATTGGCATTTTTAAATGTGCAAGTTCAAAAGAAGCAGCAGATGCGATCTTTGAGATCTAGGACTATCAACATGAGGTTAACGGAAAGGCAAACGTCAGACACTTTCAACAGGAGGGAAACAAGTAGCAAGGCAACAATATTTCATGTCACAATATAAGATATTTGCAATTCTAGTTACACTATTGAAGATCCTTTTCTTACCAATAAGAACGACAATACCATTACCTATATGTGGAAGACTTAACAGATTAGACAAACAGTGACTCAAACATAACTTTACACCTCTAAATCTTACTGCTGACCTTCTACTAGCTGGTCCAAGGAGGAAATCTTCTTGGTGCCATCAATCGTGTAGATTGTTCTCACTCCCTGGGGCAGATTCACATTGTCAGATAGAGTTCGGGTCAGATCAGCCAGGAGAGCTTCAAAGGATCTAAACCGGTCAGGGGAGATGGCATATACAATCCCTTTGAAATACCGATCTCCATTACGATAGAAACGAACTTTCTTGGCTTTTTTCTCAGAACTCAGGGTCTGTAGAGTACGGGTTCTGTAAAAGCTGCAGTGGGCACTGTGAGTAGGGCTGGGCAATCCATTTACCCGGGACCCTCTGCCATATCGCTGCGCTTTATCACGCTCATCAAAATGCTCCAGCTCCATATCTCTCCCAAAGGACATCTTGAAGTTCAATCTAAGGGATGCACAAGAGAAAAGAAAAAGTTTAAGAAAGTTCACACATTTTAAGGGAGCTCACTTTGAGACTTCACGATCTATAGATGGCATTTACAGAGGACTGTGTTCCAGGTTGAGAGAAAAATGTTTCAATGTTATATTCATGTGTTCATTTTATGACTAACCCTCTTGACATGCCATAAAACCTCATTCATAAGTTAGGATTTTATACACTGTAGAATTGCCACTCATGAAACCAACTGCTAACAATAATGCAAACATTAAGAAGTGCTTGTTTGAATACAGTAAAAACTCTGAAAATGAGGTGACAAAGTTGAGCTACTGGGGAAAAAAAAAAAAAAAAAACAAAACCACAAATGCATCAACTTTCTAATTTTTCTCATGTTATATTCAGGTGCTATTTGAGTCCAGTCTACCTTCTAGACTGTTCACCCCCACTAACAGTTTGTTCCAACTGTGATCTCAAGAGGTGCCATTTCAGAAAGGCAACCAGTTGCCAGCAAGTAATGAAGAACTTCTCAGAGGAATGGATGTCACAGGCTGGTGATGAGAACCAGAACTACCACTTAGGGGGTCAAGCCCACTGTTCAAAAGTCCTTGACTATTCCAAAAATTGGTTTCCCTGCAAAGCCTAAGCTTTGTAATTAATTACTTCAGTTGTCCTTGTGCAAATACCTTGCATACTCTGAACCAACTGAAGTGCTCAAATGTCATGAAATTAAAAAAAGATTACAGGGAGACAAGAAACTAGGATTTTTCCATGAGCAAGCTACTTTAGTGCTCTGTAACACTTGCAAGATGTATTATTAATGTCCTAGGCCTAATATTAAAATTTATTAAGACCGATAGCTTCTTTTGCCAGCAAAACTATCACTGAAGTGACAAATCCAGTGTCAATGGACAAATTTGCAATTGGTGACTGCCATGTTTGACAGTGACAAAACCCCATCTGCTCTAACCAAAATGATCCCAGTTGTTCAGTATAGTTCACAGAAATGGAAGTTCACGTTTTCTGAAATGAAAGCAAGGAGGCAGATACTCCTGTTCCTTTTTACAACTGAAACAAGACTTAAATACTACAAATTGCACATTACTCTTCACAAAGATAAGAAACAAAGATACAAAAAAAAAATTTCAGAATTATCAACATATCACTAGGTTCAAAACACATTTCTTTTAATTTAGGAGCCACCCAGATTTGCAGTTGTCTGCAGAGCAGCAAAGCACAGTAAGCTTATTTATAGAACAGATACACAGACCTAATTTAGAAGTGGTCTCTCATTGATTTCCAATAAAAAGAAAAAAAATTTTAAAAAAGCAAGCACAAGCTTTGTTTCAACCACTCATAACTGTGTGACCATTAAGAAAAAAAAAAAAAAAAGAAAAAAAAGAAAAAAAGAAAAAACCAAAACATATTCAGACCAGTAAGAGGAGATACAGAAAGACTTATGGATGCTGTTCATCTTACAGAAGTTTGTATTAAACCAGCGATTATAGATCTGGACCCTGATGCTGCAGAGCTGTAGGGGATGTGCTCAGCAACTTCAGAGCCGAAGCATGTTCTAGTTCACATGCTTGACTAAATCAAGCACCTAAGGCTCATAACCACTGCAAGTGGGGGGCCTCAGTGGAAACTAGTTACCCTGCTTTAGTTACAGCTCACAACTTTTGTTACATTGGCACAGGATCGCTCGCTTATGGTTATTTGCAAGATTTATATTTGTAAATACTTCAAAGGTACCCCACACATAAATATGGGGTGTTATATATATGTGTGTATATACGTGCATAAAAGAAGAAGACTGATGTAAGATTTTCCTTCTTTGTACAGATACATACACCCTGCTTCAGTGAAGAGAACATCTGCTGTGGCATTTCACTGACACCTCTCTTATGGGTTAAATACAAAATATCACTTAGTAGCCACAGTTTAGAATCAAGATTGTATAACGTTATGTCAGTTGTTTTACTTCGTTTCTAATTCCAATGAGAACCTGTTACTCAGATTTAAACAAGCCCAGAACTCACAATTCAGAAACTATATATCAAAAGCAATGCCTGTGCCAAAAAAAAAAAAAAAAAAAAAAAAAAAAAAAAAAAAAAAAAATAAAAAAAATTATTAGATCAGCTATTTTATTTGCTAAAAACACCTCAAAACAAAACAGAAAAAAAAAAAAAAAAAAAAAAGAATTATTTGACAAAAAAAAAAAAAAAAAAAAAAAAAAAAAAAAAAAAATCTTAGGTCAGCTGTTTTATTTGCTCAAACCATCTCAAAACCACACAGGAAAAAAAAAAAAAAAAAAAAGGAGAAAAAAAAGGAAAAGGAAAAACAACTTTACACGAAGATATACTTTTAAAAAAGACTTTAAGCTTTACTAATATCATATGGAGGGAGGAAGAAGTGACAGTTCACTGCCCCTTTCTTCCACACACTTCTGCTTTAATCAATAATGGCTGTAATTCCCAATTGCGCCTTTTAAAACAGAAATAGAGCTCCCCTTGAACAACACAGTCCTGCTATTTACAGAAAAGCATGCCCAAACCACAAGGTCAGAATAGACAAAGAAATCCAAAACAATCTGATCTGATATTTATGTGCGTGTGTTTGTATAAATACATACTCGTATACATATAGATAGGGAAAAAATAGAAGGACACACCCCTGGAAAACCACCCTGCCCAACACTTCACACCCTATACATCTATACAAGGATTCTGTATAATGCAGATGTGAGCGATTACATAAAACAATCATACGTGCTGATACAGGAAAAAAAAAAAAAATCATGCAGCGATGTAACTGGGACCCAGCGAAGATCGTTCACTTAAGCACCAGACTGAGACTAAGTCATTGGCATGGGGGGGAGGTGTGCAGAAACGTCGGCACATGCGGCAGCGGCTTCAGGAAAAATAAATAAATAAAGACAAACCAGGTTTATTCTGCCGGGTTAGGGGAAACGTGCTTGAAATACAACCACCCGCAGAAGGTGGCATTCAGCGTTTCAGCCCCGCTGCGGGCTGGCGGCGCGGCGTGAACCGCACGGTGACAAAACCGAGCCGCGCTCCCCGAGCTGCCAGGGGACGGCCCGACGCCCCGCGGCACTGCCCGCTGCAAGGGCAGGCGGCGGCAACCGCGACTCAAGCCCGGCGCTCCCGCAGCTGTGCACACGCGCCGGTAGAGCCGCCCGAGAAAGGCGCTGCGGCGCTCGGCAGAGGCCGCCTCCGCCACCCCACACAATGGGCACAGGTGCGCCGCGGCGGGCGCCCAACGGCCGCGCCCCAACGGCCGCACCTCAGCGGCACCGCAGCCCCTGCGCAGGAGAGGGGAGGGGGACGGCGCCGGCGCCAGCCCCGGTGCTTACCTGTTCTCCGCAGCCTGGTGAACACCTTCCTCCCTCAGACCTGCTGGCGGGGCGCGGAGGGAAAACGGCGGCTCGAAACGGGAAGCGGCCAAAAAGCGGCAACTGCCCCCCTCCCCCCCCCCGGTGACCACCCGGCTTTAATCGCAGTCGTTGCCGCAGAAAGCGGCTCCAATGCCTTTGTTACGCCTCCCCTGGCTGGAGCGCGCTGCTGGGGAACCCAAGCTGCAGCTGCTTCGCCTTTCTTCTGCTGCTGCCGATTGCAGTGATTTGCATTAGCCCGGCCCTCATTGAAATGCGGCTCTTCACACCACCCTCTCTCTGGCGCTCTCTCCAGAGGGCGGCGCCGCCGCCGCTGTCTCCCCATCTCCTGCTCCCTTTGCGGGCCCTCTCCTCCCTCGGCGCCGCGGGGCGACCGCCGGAGCCGCCCCCGGCAGCGCGTCCTGCCCGCCGGGCGAGGGGTGTGAAGGGAGCCCGGTGCCCGCCGGCGCCCCCCGGCAGCCCCAGGTGGGGTGGGTCGCGGGGGAAAGGCCGCACTGGTATCAGCGGTTACGCTCCCGGCGGCTCCTTAGGCTTCCCCACCGCGGGTCGGTGCCTGCCCGCTGCCTCCCCTCCGCCCCGCAGAGCCCTGGCCGGCGAGATGTGCCCGATTGGGGTCTTTCAGTGCACGGGGCAGGGCTGTGCCTGGTGGGGGGCAGCTGTCGGCCCTTGGAGGCCCTGGCCCGGGAGGCCTATTAGAAGATTTTTTAGCAAATGTGTCACTTGGTATTTCCATGAGGTTATCCTCGTCCCGAAGCACTGAAAGCCCACTCCAGTTCCTAAAGCCCTGTGACAGGGCTTGGGTGCTGAAGGTGAGATTGATGTGGAATTTAGGTACTAAAACTGAAGTCAGGCTTCCTCACACTGGTCCCTTACTTACATCTGACCTTGGAGGTGACTAATCTCCAGAGATGCTACAGGTTTTATGCTTAAATTTCCTAGAAGATATATTTGCCCAAAGGTGTCTCAGGCTTCATCTGACTTGCTCCTCTTACACCAGAGCCACTCAGGTCTTGGTGCACATTTGCTAAGTCAACCTCCACACAAAAATTTCAGCCATAACCAATGCTTTCTCCACAAAGGCTTGATTATTTTTCATTTCAATATAAAAATATCAGTGGTTAAAACATTCTCAAGGTAAAGGACCTGGTTTGCTTTCCTTTGTGCAACAAAGACTTCAAGTCTCTTCTACTTGTCAGATAAACATCCCACAGTCCAGAGGGACATGGAAAGGAAGAAAACATAGTCTGTCCCTTCTGTTGAAGCTGCTCCACTTTGTACACTGAAAGAATTAAAAATGCATTAGATCAGAGAGGGAATTAATCTGTAACCTCATGGATATGGCACTCAGTTGGGAAGGACAAAAGATGGCTTTGTGTGTCTGTATTATGGACCATTTCTGTGTTTTACATCCATAAATCCAGAAACAATCAGTGGAGCAGAGACTTAAGCTCAGGGTGCCCTGCTCCCAGTGATAGACCTCTAATCAGAACAGAGGCTCCTGCTTAATCTGTCTGAAGGCAAACGAAGCCTTCAGTCTACAAAAGCTGTAAGAGGCTGAGGAGAAGAAGGGGATGGAGCACTCCCCTTCTTTTCTATTCCCCTAGAGTAGTCCACAGATAGGCTCTTAGGAGACAGTAGGTTCCCTAAAGGAGGAAATTAATTGTTGCTGTGTCGTCTTTTTCCGGGAGGAGTTCTTTAATCACTAAAGTATAGAGCAGAGACAGGAGTCTTCTGGCTATACGTGTTTCCTTAGTTTTTGAAAGAGAAACAATCACCTAAAACATTCAGGAAAACCTCTGCTCAAAGGAGTAATAGCATTAAAATACATGAGCATCAAAGGGATTCAGAATTCAATGTACAACTGTCTTCAGCATGCTCTTACCAGCGAGCTTAGTTTTTGTGGATATTGTTCTAAGGCACCTAATTCATCCCGTGTGGCCAGTGGAGTACTGAGGCACTTGAGAAAAAACTGTTGTTTTTCCAATACAAGTTCCTAAAAAGCGAGCACCTCCACACTGAATATTTCACCAGCTCTATTGCTTTTTAGTCTACTGATTTTGAAAATCTCTTGGTCTGTGTTTATAGATGTAACAGACACAACAATATTGGTAATGCTGATACATTTGATAGGAGATTGGAACCATTTTAAAATAATTCTGGTAATATTGCGATACAATTCTATTCTTTAAACCACTTCTTTTGTAGGTCAACAATCAAATAAAAAATTCATGTCAGTCTTAGATTATAAGAAAAGCAGGAGATTGCAAAAATTAGAGATGTGAAAAGACTATCACAGTCCTGACAAAGGATCATTCTTCAACATTCTTCAGTGTTGTTTTGTCCCATTCACTTTAAATGTCTCAGGTAATGGGGCTTCTACTGCCCAAATGAGACATCTCTTCAAAGTTGAATTCAATTCTAAGGAATTTTTGTTCTGACAATCAGGTTAATGGAAGTTTCTTATGTTTCAGCTCATTACTTTAGCTATAGTGCCCTGTGTTCACGTACATAATTTATTTCTCCCATTGGTGTTTACATCTCTCTGACATGTATTATTTACATCTAGCCTAAGTGTGCAAAATATTTCCCAGATGTTCAAGAAAGATCTTCAGTCTGATTATGTTAAAAAAAAAAAAAAAAAAAAAGTCAAAATAAAAGAATGCAATATAAGTCAATACTAAAGTATAAACTCCGTGGGAAAGTATCTTTTAAAATGTAGTATTTACAGTTTTGTGTTAAACATGAAGACACAATGCAACACACTACAGTACAGTCTGTTTCCCTTTGACATGCATGCTTGCCATGCTTTTCTTCTTAAAGCACTTTCAAAGATGCTTTTTGTTTACATTTTTCGTGTGTCTTCCACTTAAATTAAAACAATGTAATTCTAAATAGAAACAAAGCTTGCCCAAATTGTTTCAACAGTTACATAGTCGCCCTGCTAAAACAGTGTACTCTTTTGCTAATGCAAAATTGTCTTTCCTCATTGGGCAGACTCTGGAATATTGTGTGTTTCCTGAGCACTCCATAACGCATCTTTGTAAAGCACAATACAGTCACGTTTTAGTCCCAGTTTGGATAAAGTAAGTAACTTGGATTTCTCATCTCTTAATCAGGTTTTTCAGATCTAACAGTGTTCCAACAGTTCTTTTCTGAACATTTCTAAGTTTTAAGCACCTTTGTCAAAAGTGTACAGTAGAATTGGATACAGTTATGTCACTACTCTGCACTCCGGTATCTGAAGGCTGTACCAAATGCCTTGGAACATTGTTCTGGGAGCTTCTCTTTAGTTGGCTAACCACTGTGACCCTAAATCCTTTTCAGAGTCACTGCTTTCCAGGACAGAGTCTCCAGTCTTCTAAACGTGACCTACATTCTTTGTTCCTGCTGAATGACCTTGCATTCAGCTGTCTCAAAAAGCACGTTCAAATGATCCTGGCTTACTACAAGATGTCAATTTCCCTACAGAAAAACTGTTTTTTTCTTTGAATTATTTAGTGCTTTATGCATTTGATGTCATCTGCAAATTTTGCCATTAATGCTGTTAAGTATTTCTTCAGATCGCTCATAAATTTATGTAGTAGCAGAGGACAGCATTTTCTAAAATGCGGGGCTCAATCCTCCAAGGCAGCAGTGTCAAGGGTGTGTTTAGAGCTCGTTCCACTCTATGTCAGAGGCACTCATCTCTCAGGATGCCAAACCAGGCCAAAGGAACTAGTACTAGTGCGGTCACATATGCCTGTCTCAGCAAACAGCTTGTGCCAGCTCCCAGCTGGGATCTGAGCAACTGGAGCTGCACCAGCCAGCTGGACGCTGCAGAGGGGGTGGGGTGGGGTGCCAGGGTCCTGGCACCGGGCACCACAAACACGTCGGGAAAAACTGGTGTATGAAAAAGGACAGGACTCTAGAATTCCACAAGAATTACTTGGGTGATAATGGTTAGATGTTTATAGTTACTTTTGGAGATCTGTCATTTGCCCGTGTTTTAATTAATTATTACATGTTACACTGATTTTGTATAATGCTAATCACTTAATTAGATTGATGTTCTGCTGTATGTCTGTTGCCTTACAGAAGCATATATGTCAATGCAGCCGCCTTTATCAATCGGATTTAGCAATATCACCCAGAAATCTACTCTATTTGACATGCTCATTGGCACTAATTACACAATCATACTCTCTATTGATTACACAACATATCAGGCCTTCAATTATTCCACCTGTCACTGATCCCAGCGTAGCTAGAAGTATATAATCAAGGTCATAGTTTATTGTGTTATCCAAATCCTAGTGTAACACTGGTTTTATCCAGGTTTTTAATACTTCTTTCATATTCTTTAATTTCCTAAATAGGAACATTAATTGTTCAGGCAGACCAGTAATAAATTCTTGTTCAACTACCCATGTATTCAAAATTATTTGCATATTATTTTAGGCAAAAATATATGGCATTCATGACTGGGATGGGCTGGCATTATGCAGAAGTATTCACTGAATGCTTCTGTCTGTTCTGCATTGTTATTGACAATTTCAACTGTTTGCTTCTAATAACTGCTTCAGATTTTTTCTATGATTTTGCTAGGATTAATTTTGTTCACAATGATTTTTTTTTTTTTTTGTAATTCTTCTTTGTCTATAGTATTGTTGGCTATCAAATTTCTCATTGATTATTTCAAATACACCTGGATTTGATATTTCACTTGTCCAGACTTATAATAAGGAGTAATTAAAAAGTTTTTGCTATATTATATGTCCTTCTGTTTTTCTGTTCAGTGAGGATGTTTTCATAAAAAGACAATATCCTTTCTAATGGCACAACTGGATTTTTGATACTGGTAAAATAATTCACAGTTAAAGACTTTTTTACCTTGTTTATTTGCCTACAACTGGCTTATTCAGGAAGTTCATACTTTTAAAAACAGGCTGTAGACCAGGACTTAACTCTCTTTGCAAACAGCAGATATAATTACATGGTGGCCATTGGATAAAACATTCTTAGTTATTTTGACAAGTTTGTCCACTGGAAAGAGGTCCCATTGTAAAGTGAACCTGCATTGGATGGAACATAACTTTCTGTGTTGGAAAATTACGGTATTTCACTTTTTGCTACTCCTATGTCAACAAAAGATCGCCAGCATGCTTTGTCATACTTGGGTCTCTTATTTGTTTTTCTTTCAGATATTGGAAGCACTTTTTTTTTTTCTTTCCGATATTATTATTTCACATATTATTATGGACATGTTTAAAGAGCTATTTGATTTGATTTGCTTGCCCATATTGGTTAACACATTAAACTTAAAACCCTGTTATTTGGGATTATCAATTAGAAATGGAATATCTGGGTGGCAGGCCAAATCCTACCTTTGACACATCCATCTCAAAAATCTTCTCCGTCATCATGTAGGATAGCAAGATATATATATCTGAATAAACTGCTACTATAATATTTCTCCTTTCCAGTCTGCCAAGAAGCTGAATTAGAAAAATTCTGAAGTGCCAGATCTGAATTTTTGCTGGTCCTTAGTTCAAACTAATTAAAGTAAAATTGGTATTCTCTGCTGACTGCTAACCTTTGTCAGAAGCATTTTAAATAATTTAGAATATGTATGTTCACAATAACCTCATCCCAGTCTCAGCGGTACTCACATGGTCCAACCTGAGGATCTGGGGCCTGTCTTTTCATTCGGAGAGAATGCTGGTATGTTTTATGACTATAAATGCACAAATTGTGCACAGTTTTTTGAATAACCCCAGAACAGCTTATGTGGTAGTTTCATTTAGCAGTGTTTTAAAAACAAGTTAGAGGGGCTAGGGTTGAGACACTGTTTTTACAGACTTTAATTTTAAAAAGATCCTTCTTCCCAGAAGAATTTATAGGGTGAAATTCTGCACCAGGTGTTGGCACTTTATTTGGGTATCCCCAAATAAATTTTTTTGCCATGTGAGTCTTGTCAGTCAGAAAAGGGTTGGAACATCATAGTATATGAGACAGGATTTTGTGAAGAGTGGGAGGGATAGACCTTAGTTTATTCCCTGGAAAGTAATCAGCCAGTGTGTCCCAAATCACTAAAGGATGTGTGATTTGGGAAACAGAATGAGGGAAATCTTAGGTCATTCAAAGGGGAGAAACAGGTGGGAAGACATTAGAGACCTGGGAGGTGTCACAAAGTTTATAGGAATAGCTTTTTCACCTTCTAGATGCCATTTTTTTAGATGCACTGGCCATATGATGTTGTCAAGCAGGGTCTGCTGGGTTCCACACCTCCCGTTAGAAGCAGAATCAGATCCATGGGTCAGCATATATCTTTTCTGAGCAAGGATTTGTATGCCATCCTATCCAACAGTTCCTTTGCAGGTTAGAAGTCTAAGGCACTGTCTGTTCCTTTAACTAGACTAACACTTCTTCTGCAGGTTGTGTACTGTTGAGGGATTCTGGTCTACTGCTTATGTGGTCTGAAAAGGCTCCTTTACTGATGGTCCTTCCACTTGAACAACCTATGGCTAAGCACAAGAACAGGTAGAATTGATTTAATGACATTTAACTAAAGATTTATGTATATTATGGCTGAAAGTACAATTCTCATTAATTTAGAGCAGATTCAACCTCCAAACTATCATGGCAATCTTAACACTTTCAGCCTGACTGTCTAATACCATTAATGCACAGATAAATAATAAATACTGGTTTAAGATGCTGTTCAGCAAATAATTTTATCTCCAGATTCTGAATATATAAGGTCTAGAGAAGTAAACTTTAAGAACATCTCTGCTGATGCTACTTCAGGTATGCTTAGCCACCATAACGTTGTGCTGTAAGATTCATCAGAAAAAGAATGATCAAATGATCACACATATAAATCCTAAATACCTTAGAAAATGAATGCTAAAGAAAAATAGATGTAGATAGATGTTTTCTGGAATTTTAAAACTCTGTGGATGGTCAGGTCAGTCCTTTGATAAGAAATATAGCCATTGTTATCTATACAGGAACAATGGTTTTGCGGGGAAACCTAGAAGAGAAGAGGGCAGCTGGCAGTTTTGCATTGCCAGGTAACTCTTTTTCTGCTTGTCCATACGGTTAGATTTTGAAAATTTAGGTGAAGTCAATGTGAAATATGTTCACATTTAGTCTTAAACATGAATTTTGGTAAAAAGAGACTGTTACTGTTAATAGCCAGAAAAACTCAAACACATCTTAAGATTACATTCAAACCATTGTTTATAGGAAGGAAAGTAGTATTAAGCAAGTTAATCCACGTGCTCTTAGATAGTATCAAAGCAAAACCTAATTTGCCATGGAAATGGAATTCAGAGTCTCCTGTTTTTAAGAATTAATTAATTTTGCTTTAGTATAAGAAAGTTTAGTGTAACAAATCCATTGAAAATTTATGAAGGGCTGTTTTACATAAACAGAATTACACCTCTTTTTTGCTTTAAAATAGAGAACCTTAAATCGTGCATGGTTTAAGTTTGTGAAGCTTCAGTAAAGCAAGGACATGTGGAAAACCAGATTTTTAAAATCTTAATTATTTTATGATATTGCAGTAGATAGTGGCATTAAAATTTCTCTTTTTCTTTCTTCCTTTTTGGATTGTGCTGGCTTAGCCTCCAAACAATTATTCTTGTTTTGTCTCCTCAACTTAATGTTATCGTATTATTACATTTAGAATTATCTGAACAACAGAAAACCCACTTGTCAGTTTAAAAGATGGTTAGTTGTCAGAGAAGAGGAAGAATTTTTATTTCATATACCAGGTTTCAAGTATTATAATTCCTTGATTAGATTTGCATTGTCAGAGATCTCTCACAGTGATGTCTGTATTTTCATGGTAAATCAAAGTTCTTCTGTAAAGCCAGGTGACAAACTTCACTCATTTCTCACTCTGTAACACTGATGTCTAGTGTGATGATAACATCTCACTTCTCTAAGTGCTATTTTGGGGGTAAGAGAGTGAGCAAGGTCATGGTTGCAAGGAAAGCTTCAACTAAGCATTTTTTGGTCACTTTGAGTGTGCCTTTATTTATCCTCTGTGGAATCTTGCAGTTCTCCTGTCCCTTCATCAGCCTTGGAGGTGAAGTACTCTATTTATCATCTGTGAGTTATCTAAAAGGTTGGATGAGTTTGAGTACCTTTGGGACTCTGTATCCAATAGACCTGTCAAGTGTCACATGGTGAAACAAATCCTGCCTCTCCTCTATAGCTGTCCTCATGCATTCATGCAGAGTAGCATTTTGCTTTCTTGCTCTGACAATGCTGTTCCTCAGATGATATCCAGGCTCTTCACTTCTTTCCCTCCCTGCCTCCCTCCTCTCAATCACATGCTATAAGGTGCCAGACACATCCCACACCATACACCAATCTGTAGTGCGCTCTCATGCACAGAAGATAATTAAGGAATTTACAAAGATGTGAATCCTTGTTAAAACCAAAATACTTTGCAGAAATAAAACTTTTTGAAATAATTATTTTAAATCAATCTAAAGATGTGTTTATATTACTTTTTGTGATGGTCATCTATGAAGCCTCAGTTTTATCCAAATATCCCCAAAGTGTTGAGTACGTCTCAGATTTGTTCTTGCAAACTGGCTCTTGCCTCTGTCTTATGGGGTCCTTTTTTATCCTGCTATCATTCCTTCAGCCTGTGTTCTCAAGCTGTGGCCCTTTTCGTCTTGTCTGCTCAGCAAGAGTCTTCAGGGCCTATGGCTATGTTGGTTAGAGTAGATATATTGAGAAAATTTCTTCTTTCCTGCCTGTTTCCTCTGGCAGAGTGCTGCCAGATCAGTCCTAATATAACAAGCATCCCATTAACCAAGCAATATACATAATCTCTCTCAGAACAGCACTAAATTTAACATGGTCATTAAAAATCCTGCTAGGGATTCATCTCATAGACTTGCTACTATTCTGCTGCCTACAAAATAAAAGACTAGCACACCATCTTAATTATGCCAAATAATTATGAGTTACAGTCAGAGGCTCTTAAGATACATTTACTCCAGAAACTGAGGGGAGCATATGAAAAGGGGAGAGAATTAAAATGAAGTTGCTAATACAGCTGAGATTTTCCATACACACGTTACCATGTCAACCTGAGTTATGCAGCATCACATTTGAGATCTATTCAAGACCCCTTCAAAAGCTTAGCAACTAACCAGGATGTTATAGATGGATTTTTAGCTGATTTTGGTATCTTTTGCATGATAAATGCTACTTAACCACATTCTTTTTCTGGTTTAGTATCAAATACAACTGAGCAAATGTTTAATTATATCCATGCAGATGGCTTATTATGTAAGAGATAATTACTTGTCCCACTTTGAAAGTACTAAACCATGCAGAAAACACAAAGCTCAATCATTTTAAGATGGCAAGTAACTTAATATAAATTATTATTTCTTGCACACAGCAGAGAAAAACATGGAACCTCAGTATCCTGTGTATGTATTATTTTCAGATGGCTTAACTCTGAAACTAATAGTTAGTATGTGAGCATTTCATCTGTTCTAGCTTCCTTCTTAAAGTCAGCATAGCTTTCTACTGCTGCCTGGCTGTGGTCTAAAGCCTTTTATTTAAAGCAGAAGCAATGTAAAATTTGTCATCTGATCTTTCAAAATGCTTCTCTTTATTCTTAAGTACTTAAACATATATGATGGCCCTCAGCATTGTTAGTTTGCTATTTAAAATATCTTACATATGCTATGGGGAATATTAGTTCCTGTTTCAGCATCTTAGATTTGAGTATTATGTAAGCTGGTACACAAAAGAAGATGGTAGATAGCAGCTGTTCAGGAATTACAAGGTTTTTACCTGTTTCCCATGTTAGTTGAGCTATTTAAATATGTTTTGAGGAATTAAAGGTGGAAAAAAAATGCCTTGAAAGCAAAATAAAACCCAGGAATTATTTAAATTTCTAATTTTATATTTTTTTACAGTAAAACACTGTATCAAATATACAAAAGGGAACAAATTCAGAAGAACTGGTGAATCCATTGTACAATACCATGATAATCACTGTGATAGGTGCAAGTCACCAATAATGTAAAAGTGATTAAGCACAATTTATCATCAGATGCAGAAAGTTCCCTCACACCTAAGACAGATGCTGAAAAAAATTGTTCACAAATCGTTTAGCAGAACAAATCAGTTGGTATCACATCTTGCCTATGTTGATTCTTTGATGTCTTATGGTGAATGAGTTCTCAGCTTTTTTCCTCAGCACAGATGCAAATGCCCTTCCTCTCTGCCCAGCTGACTAATTTCATAACATTTTAAGGAAATCAGTGTGCTTGAGCTCTCTCCTCTTGTCCAATTTTATGATGGTTTCCAGTGTTTGCAAATGGTCGAGAGGCAGCTGGTGGGTATAGCTTGCTCACCAAGGGCAGAAGGCTGGCAGTGATCCTCCAGAGAGTCTGAAGAGCCTCTGAGGTAGGATGGATGGTCCTCACCTCAGCACTGCCAAAAACATGTTGAAAGTTCTGACAAAGAAATATAGATGCTCAGTTTGCCAGAATGTGCTCCATACTTTAGAGGAGCTAATTTTGGACTGAGCCTCTGAATTTTATGAGTTTCAGATCCTTAGAAAACAAAGCTAAACAAGTGCAGAAAACCTCTGCCTTGACAACTGTCTGCCAGGCAAATCCATTTCTGCAACGCCTGCGTGTTCCTTCAGCAGCTCAGCATATTCCCCAAACATCTGTAATCTTAGCAGGAAAATTTTCTTCTTACGCTACTTCATATTCCAGAATGGAAGCAGGACTTCAGAATAATCAGCACTCTCCTCTGGCTCACTAAGTGATCTTTACAGGCAGACGTCATGCAGGAACATAACCCCATTGCCTACTACTAAAAGATGTAATTCCTAGACTGTGGTTCCAGGGATCCATATTTTATCTGATCTCTAGTGATGCTGGATACAGAAATGGTCAGCAAACAGTAGGTATCTCAGCCCTGGCAATACTGATGAGTTCTGTTGTTTTCTGTTTTCTCCCCTTTCCACTGGCAAAAGGAAATAGGGAGCAAGAGGGAAATGTAAGTAAAGACCAAAGGTGGATTAGAAAAGAAGAAAACATTGGACTCATATTTACTTTTCAGTTGTGTGAATAGTTTTGGAAAATGTACCTATAGCAAACTACGTACTTTTGGCAGGTTTATTAGATAAAATAATACTGTTAGAAGTTGATAGTTGTATTCTCCAAGGGAGCTGAAGTGTCTCTAAACAAACTAAGGCTGTTTGCCATTGTGAGATGAATACTTGAGCATCTGGGATAGGAAACGTTTTTTCCTCCTTTCTCGTTAAACAGGGATTGCTTCATTGTTGCTGGACATACATAGTGAGCCCTTTAGCTTCCCCACCGCCACATACTGTATAGTGCAAAGCTGGAAGAGTTGCCCTAGATTCAGAATCTTTTATGTGGTTCTGTCTGTGTAAGAAGCCATGAAAACTGCAGGAATAGCAATTTTCCTGAACCCCCTGCAGAGTTTGAGGTATTCATACTTTTTCATTCTCAATCTAGAGAGGAGACACAAAGACTCTGGGTGAGAAAGGATAAAATAAGCACAAAGCTGGGTGAAGAAAAAGGGGCAAGAAGGCAAAGATAGACCTTTAAACTGTATGCTGCATGTTAGAGTATTATGACTGTATCTGATGACAATACATGTGTAAAAAGTCACTATTCTTATAGGTGGGACTGTGTGCTCTCCTATCTACCTGCTATCGTATGCTCTCACACCTATGTCCAAGACAAAAGAAAACCTGTGAATACAGGCTCTGAAGTGCACTAATTAGTGCCCATGTTTGGTCAGTCCCACTTAAAATTCACTGCGTGGAGACTTAAAACAATAAGGTGTGGAATGTCTTCCAAACTGCAAGCAGAGCAAGTTTATGTGATGATACCCTCAACAAATAATGTATCTGGGTGAGGGTTTTTTTTGTAATTATTATTATAAGATGATATAGCTTAAAATACTTGCTACTCTCCCATAGATACAGGAGTCCCAGCACTTTCTGCCCCAAGTAGAACCCAGAAGAACAAAAGCAGAATAGGTATATTCTCGACTTTAAGAAAGTTAGACAAGTGTATATGCTGAGAATTGAGGGACTGAATATCTATATAGCAAAGTAAGATTATTGCCATGTGGGAGCTGAAAGGAAGAAACAAGGCTGCTGTGTTGAAAACTGATAGAAAGAATGGTTATATAAAAATGAAAGACAAGGCACTGCCTACAAGCCAGATATTACAAGATATACTTTGGGGAGAATCAGTGATAATGAGAGACAAACAGGAAAAGGATATAACCATACACCCATGTAGACACAGTAAGCACACTGGAAAATAAGACAAGGAAGGTTAACTGTTTAGTGTTTGTACAGATCCTCTTATGTTCTATGTTCTAGCCTCTCCATCCTCTATTTCTTCTCTTTCTTATGTAGCTGCTTTTTTTTTTTCCTTGAATACAAGAATAAGCTAAAATGTAGGAAATCAAATTGCCTTGTTTGAAAAAAAAGAGAAAAAAAATACCCAGCGATATCCTTTAAGGGAATTTAGCCTATCTCAAGCAATCATAACTCCACCTCTCAGAGAGCCAGGGTTAAAACTATCATGTATGTAACATAATTGCTCTTTGAGAGGCACAGCCTCAGGCTTTCATTTGAAAATGTTTGCCGTGGTGAGATCTGTACAATACTTGCAAGCATATGCTCCCTATCAATGTTGTTAAAGGAAAGACTGACGTTTATCATATTATTCAGCACAGTGCAGTGGAGAGAAGGTATAGTGGTGGCCCTTTACATGTGACTGTAATACAAAAGGCATAGAAACAATCCTTAAAAGCTCAGAGGGAATGTAATGGGCCACTGAGTATAAGATATCCTTTTTCTTCTTAGACCCAGTTTAGACTGTAATCAAGGAGTTCTTACCCTTGCAATTATTAGGTTATATGTAGAGTATTAAGACATTTACAAAATTAACAGTTCTCTTACGCTAACAGTTGGAAACTGGTGTTAGCTGTTAATCAGACTAGTAGCTTGTGACAATTAGTACTGTATGAGTTATCACTCAGTAAAAGGAAGTATCAGGAAAAGGGGATATGTTGGCACATTTATCTCTGCCTCTCCCTACCAAGTGCTCTGGAAACTCTGCTGAGACAAAATGCCCAGGATTTAGCAGAGGGAACGTAGTTGTGTCTTGCCATAGCCAGCAGAAGGCAAACCTTTCACCCTTCTGGTAACACAGTTCTCAGTTAAAGGACTCCATACAGAATCACGATACCAAGTATGTCTCAAGTAATTACTGGCAGCACCTTCTCAGCTTAGTTTCTACCCTAGATTCTCATAATGATTTAATCCTTCAGTTTGTCCATCACCCTGCTGTGCCTCTGTGGTCCTCAGGTATTGTCTAATTGACTCTCTTGCTTCTGTCATCAGGTAGAATATGTCAGTGCAGGATTTCTATGTGTCTTTGACAGCAGGCTCAAAGGATCTGTTGCCTTTGGTGCAGACACAGGTTGTGATATAACAAAATAAAGAACAATGATGACAGGCTTTGAATATTGTCTTATTTCACCCCAGAAGGCCAAATAAAAGCTAAAGAAATGAAAGAAAATCCCTAATACTCCTCTAAGAATTGTTACAGTCAGTCCTTGGTGATGAACTTGCAAGGACTGGAGGGGCTTCACTGCAGACTGCATTACAAACTGCTATCAAGTGTCTTCTAAAGAACTCCTCAGAATATTTTCTTTCTAAGATTGGTTTTGAAAGATAGATGAGGAGACATGTTTTATGGACATGAGCCATCAATGTGTACTTGCAGCCCAGAAGGCCAGTCACCTCCTGGGCTGCACCAAAAGCAGCATGGCTAGCAGATTGAGAGAGGTGATTCTACCTACCTACTCTACTCTGGTGAGACCTCACACGAGTATTGCATACATCTCTGGAGCTCTCAACACAGGAAGGACATGGACCTGATGGAGCAGGTCCAGAGGAGGGCCACAAAAAAATGATCAGAAGGCTGGAACACCTCTCCAGGAGGGTGTCCTCAGAGGCTGAGGGAGCTAGGGTTGTTCAGCCTGGAGAAAAGAAGGCTCCAGCAAGACCTTATAGAGGTCTTCCAGTACCTGATGAGGGCCTACAAGAAAGCTGGAGGGGTACTGTTTACAAGGGCATGTAGTGATAGGATGAGGGGCAATGGCTTTAAACTAAAGAAGGGTAGATTTAGATTGGATGTTAGGAAGAAGTTCTTTACTATGAGGGTGGTGATACACTTGAATGGGTTGCCCAGAGAAGGTGGTGGAGGCCCCATCCCTGAAGACATTCATGGTCAGGCTTGACAAGGCTCTGAGCAACCTGATGTAGTTGAGGATGTCCCTGCTCACTGAAGGGAAGTAGGACTAGATGACCTTTAGAGGTCCAACCCAAGGCATTCCATAATTCTATGATTAATACTATATTTATTTTTTCATATTTTATCTTGATCATAGCAGCAAAAAGGTATCATCAGATCGACGAGTTCTGCAAATTAATGATGCTGTTGAATCACATTAATTATAAAAACATCCGAGTCAATTCTCTTTAGACTTGAAGCATTTTTCTCAGTAAATACAGATGTTTCATTGTTGGTGTGTGATGGAAAGACTGCTTAGGTGAGGAACCTGTATCAAGTTTATTTTCTAAAAGTAATCGAAGAAGTTTCTGAATTACCAAAGGACAAACAGAGAACAAATGTTAGAGGGGTGAGATGAAGACAACATCCACAAGGACAGTTGAGTGGGGGTGACCTGGACTGGTTAATAGAGGACAGATAATGCAATTCTTGTAAAACAAAACAAAATCAAACCAAAACAAAACCAAAACAAACCAAACAAAAACCCAAACATACAAAAAACCCAAACCAAACCAAAAGCAAACCCAACCCAACCAACCAAAAAACCACAACAGGATTATGATTTAGCAGCATATTTACCTATATGCCAATTGAAGTGTATACTTAAGCCCCTTACTTAAGTATTCACTTAAATCTCTTCCTTGAATTAAACTGTAAGAATTTTACTTTGTTTAGAAAGAACACAAAATAGTTGTATTTTCTTGAAACTACTAGTTTTAAGAAAATGCTAGGGAATGGAAAAAAAAAAAAGTATAATTACATAAGGGAAGATGACATGTGCTGCTCCAACTTGTGAGAACAGCTCTCATGAATGAACTCCGCTTCACAAAAGCATAGCTAGGTTTGCAGAACTGGAAAGCTGTTTTTAACTGTTCATCTTAGCTTTACACATTTGTATCAAAGAAAATTTCATCCTGATTCAGTGCACTGCTAACTAGCAAAATTCTTAATCATTCCAAAGGCTGCAGGAGCAGTAGACCTTTGACATATGACTGAAAGCTGAGTATAGCTATAACAAAATATAGCCTATGACTGGACACTGTTTCCCCAAATTAAAAAGGCATCCATGTTATCAAAGGCAAGTATAATGTACCCAAGTGGCTGGCTAATGATTTTTGAAGTCACTGGACTGTAGGTATTTTTATTTAGAGGTCATTGTGGAGTAGGCCCTGGGGAATAATGACTGGAGGTGAGTTAGAAATTAAAATCATATTAAATGTCCTCCATTGTTCACACATTAAGGAAAGGTATAACATCGAAGAAACTTCCAGGGTGGAGTGCAACTGGTATGCAAGGAATCCATTCCACAGTGGTTCCCTGGGCAACACTGCCTGCGAACAGCACTGGGGGTGGAATGAAGACTCCATGGCCAAGCTCTATGAATCACAGCAGAGATGGGAACTCGGTGGTACCACAGGACTGATAAGCTGCCTGTTTGCCACCCCAGGACAACAGTCTGTCATTTTCTGACAAAGTGCTGTCCTTTGTGTGAACTTTGCACATTGTAATGTCACTATAATATCTAAACACGCCTCCATCCCAAAGGCTACCTGCCTCCAAAGTGCGCCCACCCCTCGCTGAGCTTGTGCCCTGAATTTTCTTTATCTACACCTTTAAAAGGGAAGCAAGAG
>JANIJG010025008.1:0-27915 GCA_024611175.1 Megaceryle torquata | reverse complement strand
TGGCCCCATTGCAGGGGAGGTTGGCCGGGGCTCTGAGCACCCTGCTCTGGTTGCAGATGGCCCTGCTCCCTGCAGGGTGGGTGGATAAATGACTTTTAAAAGTCCCTTCCAACCCAAACCCGTCTGTGATTCTACCACGTGCCTGTCGTGCTACACTGCCCCAGGCTGTGTCTGAGCCTGGCCGGCCGGTGGGTGTGAGGTGTTAAGGGCAGGAGCTGTGCCACAAGTTGGTGTCCCAGGCCCTGGGGGTGACAAGGATCCCAGTCCCCTGCTGCATTCCTGTTGTAGGTGGTTAAAGAGATGGACAATGAGAAGAGGATCCGGCTGTTGCAGTTCGTGACAGGGACCTGCCGCCTGCCCGTCGGGGGGTTCGCAGAGCTCATCGGTGCGTGATCCTGGGCACTCGGCTTGGGCGAGGGGTCCCAGGGAGGTGAGGGGGGTCTGGTGGGTGGGACCTGCCCATCCACATCTCCGTCACAGGGCAGACTGTGAGCGGGGCAGCAGCTGTGACACCTGAGTGCAGTGGCATAACCCGGTCCGTGCCATTCCCAGACAAATTCCTGAGCCGCCACCGTCCGCTCTGTCAGTCCAGGCTGTCATCTCGATTTGAACGAGAGTTGGCTTTTGATTTAGTTCTGATTTTTGTGTGCTGAACCCTCTTTTCCAGCAAACCACAGCATGGCATTACTCTGCTCTCATCCTTTAATTTCCTGCTTTTTGGGGCCTGTACCAGCTTACACTTGCTGTCCTGGAATCTGTGTCGAGCCAACCGCCTCACTTAGCCCACTCATTTATTCCCACTGGTATATCAGCCTTTTCCAGCCCCCTGGAACCTCTCCAGCATTCCCAGTGTGTTAAAAAGTGACCTCAGCGACTCAGACTTTGTGAGCCAGGTCCTTGAAAACTCTCTTGGGTGGACCCACTTGTCCTGGGGGTCCGTGGGCTACATTTTAGTGCTTGCTCTGTCCCTGTCCTGCACAGCAGCTGCACTTGGCCCCCTCGGTGCTGTCAATGCAGTTTCTGGCTTTCTCCTTTCTTGTGTTTTGTACATCCCCCTGCGAAGGGGTCAGCGTGGCTAGAGATTTACGCCCTGGCGTGTCTCTAGGATCAGAAGGGCAGACGATGCTGCGATCTGGTGGCCAGCAGCATGTTGCAGGTTTTTCTTTTTTCAGCTCCTGCTCTTGTAACAAGATTTACTGTGCTCATAATTAACAGGCAGCAACGGGCCCCAGAAATTCTGCATCGATAAAGTTGGCAAAGAGACATGGCTACCTCGAAGCCATACATGGTAAGTTGTTTCTCCTCGGGCTTGTTAGGAGCACGCGGACAATGAGCAGGCTCTGCAGGGCTGCCCTCTGTCCCCTCTGCCCGCGTTCCCGGGGGATGTAGCTGCCAGTCCCAGCTGAGCATCTTCCCGCAGCTGCCTTGGAAAACTGGGGTGGTAGCACTACCCATAGCCTCTGGTCTCTCTCCAGCTTTAACCGCCTGGATCTGCCTCCCTACAAGAGCTACGAACAGCTGAAGGAGAAGCTGCTTTATGCGATTGAGGAGACGGAAGGATTTGGCCAGGAGTGATGGAGCTTCGGTGCTTTCCCGGGGTAGGGAGGGCCCCGGAGCGCTGCCAGCACCTGCAGAGCCCAGGGCTGCACCCTCTCTGCAGGATGGTGCACGGGCAGCTGCGGACGCTGTTGCTCTGGGTCCTGTGCGAGACCTGTGCTAACGCAGCTCTGGGTGGGGGACAGGCCCATGTTTCCCTGCCCAGACCAATTCAAGGTGCTGGGGGCACCCGGACACAAGACCCTGGCCCCGCTCGGCTCTTGAGGGGCATGGGCTGGCACAGAGGGGCTGGGGCAAAGCCCTGGGCCTTGTCAGGCAGCGTGTGGTGCACTGAGGCTCTGCAGTCCCCCGCTCCCCCCCCAAGACAGACTTACACGGGATCTGGGTTCAGCACTGGCTATTTCCCCCGCCCCTGACTGTTTCCTGCCTTTCATGGTGTTTTAGTACATGCAGGTGAGGAGGGGAGATGAAACGGCTCTCAGACAACTCTCAGGTCGCATTTGGGCCCCATCCTGCACCCAGCAGAGGAAATGGGGAAGCCCCAGTTGATGCTGCTGGGGCCAATGCACCACAGGAGGGATGGGACAGCCCCTTCCTGTGCCAGACCTGGACTCTGGTCTCCCATGTCCGTTGCGTGTTGTGATTTGCTGCCAGCGCGTGTCCCCCGTGCTGTCGTATTCTATAGTGGAGGGGGTTGTTGCCTGGAGCTGGTGCTCTGCAGCAGCCTTGGTGTCTCCGGTCACGTTGGGGGCCCATCTGGCCTTCGCCTGGTTGGTGGGTTCAGCCCAAAGTCTTTGCGTCTCCTTTGTCACCGGCTGGGCTGGTGCCAGGAGCTCCCTGAGCCACAGGTGAGGGCAGGATCAGGCCTCTGCCCCTCACTTGGATGCCACCTCCACGGCTGTCTCCTCCCGGTGTGTGCCACGCAGAAGGCCCCGTGCCCGCGCTGGGGTACAAAGCTGTACATAAAGGAAGGACGTCTATGGACACAAGACACGGCACTAGTGTTGGAGCGGACCCCGGGTAGTTTTGTGCTGCACCATCCTGCCTCAGCCACGCCGACTTCTTGTGCAATAAATGATAAGCAGCTGCCGCGGTGCGTGTCCGTCGGTGTGTCGCACGGGGACAGCCCTGTGCAGCCCTCTGGGGCACGTGTGTGAGGAGCCATGAGCACCTGCAGCTTGTCAGCAGGGTCATAAACAAGGTGTATTTTTTCCACACACGCTGGCAGGAGGGTCTGGCTGGGTGCAGCACTCCTGCCTTTGCTCAACCTCTGATCACAGTCCACTTAAAACATCCCCAGGACCCCTTCCCAGAGCTGGGGCTGCCTCCCTTTGAACCCCAGAGCAGCAGCTGTGGAACAAAAATCAGGTGCACGAAGCCCCTGGCCACAGGCTGGTGGCATCCAGTAAAAAAATCCAACACAGCAGAACCTAAGCAAACCCCCTTCCTGGCACCAGGGGGTAAATACACCAGTGTCACTGGGGCATGAAATCAGCTAATTGTGATGAATTAGTCCTGAGAACCACAACACCATATGCACATGGTGTCTGGTGACCCCTTAGGGGGAAGATGTTCTTCAGCATGTGGAAGCACCACTGAGCCTTCTCCTCAAAGCAGCAGGATGCCATCTTCCTCCTGTTTCCCTCCCTGCAGAGCAGCACGAGACAGGACAGTTTTTATCTTTTTTTTTTTAAGGGTCAGGTGCCAAACCAGCCCCCCCCCCTCATCACTGGCCGGTGAAAAAGGACAAAAAAGCCCACAGAACTGCAGTAGCCCAGCACAAGCTGCAGCTGGAAGGACCCAGCCAGCAGTAGCTACAGCCTCTGCCAGTCCCTCAGCGGTGCTTCTGGAACTCAGCACTACCTCCCCTCAGCTTCCCTCCCCAGCTTCACCCCTTTCCTGCCCAGGGGAAAGGCCCCAACCCCACCCAGCCTGCCCCACAGCAGCTGCTTCTTGGGGCAGCTGCCAGGGAGGAGATCCCAAGATGGACAGAGCTCCGAGCAACCTGCTCTAGTTGCAGATGTCCCAGCTCACTGCAAGGGGGTCAGAACTAGATGAACATAAGGTCTCTTCCCACCCAAACCAGACTGCTACTTTCTGTCCAGCCACATTGTAATGGACACAAAAAGCAGCCAGCACAGTGGAGGAAAGCTGAGCATTGACCATCTCAACAGGAGAAAAGAATCCAGCATCGCAGTGATTTAGTTTACAAGATTTTTTAATTTACAAATAAAAAAACTACAGATTTTACTTTTTCTCCCTTTTCTCCTCTTTCTTGACATCACTCTTCTCCTTGTCTTTCTCCTTCTCATCTTTCCTCTCCTTTTTACTTTCTTCTTTTTCCTGTCCTTCTTTCTTCTCTGCATCCCTGTTGGCAATCTTGTTGTTAATGAGGTTGTGCAGGGCAACCACGGAACGGATAAGAGAGGCCAGATAAACTACCACCATCTGGTCATTGGTCTTCAGATAAAAGGCCTTGACAAACTCCTGCAGGTTGACGTCTGGAAGCAGATTAAAGACATCCTGGAGGTGGTAGATGATCTGGTGATTGATGGGGAGTTTGCCCATGGCTACTTTCTCTAGGTAGCTCCTGATGTCCAGAAGCTTGGAGTTCAGTCCCTTCAAGCCATGGACCTGATTTGTGATGCGCTGGGACAGAGTGCCCACCGTCGTGTCCTTGATGTCCCTGAAACACCCACAACAGAAAGAGGTGGCGTTAGAACAGCGTCGTGCAGCCTCGCTGACACGCGGGCGTATTCACTTAGGAGATCTTTCCAGCCTAAAAGAAAAGCCTTTTGAAGAACAGCTGAAGCGCGACCGAACCGAGCGCTTCGCGTCACAGCGCGAGAAGAGCCTGACGGGCGGTAGGCGGTGTATCTCGACAGACCGGTGCTGTATCCCGCGGTGCACGGGTGTTCTTTGGGATAGTATTTGTAACAGCAGCTCAAGGGATAGAAGGAAATAAAGAGCAGGATTTGTGGCTGGTGAATGGGTGACGTGGTCTGTAGCAGGTGGCTACTTGCTCCTGAACTGGAGAGCGACAGCCCCCTCAGCAGCGCTCCCGTCCCGTGAGCCCGCACATGGGCCGGCTCCACACCACGCAATACTTGCAAGTGATGCTGATTTTTCATCACCTCATTGGTGGTGAGGAAGAATATCCCGCTCTTTGCTGGCAGCAAGCGGATGTGCCACACGTGGCTGCTAAATAAGCAGACTCCGCGGGGCTGAGGCGCGTGTTTAATGATTGCGCCGATCGTTAAACTTCCAGGAAGCCGGCAGCAGGAGCTGCCGGGCGGATCATGCTCCCTGCTGCGCGCCTCTCCCAGGAACCCGCCACACCAGAGCTGCTTACCGTAGCAAGTGCTCCACACCAACTTCCTCAGCCTCCTCCGCTCCGATCTCGCTCGTCACGTGCTCAAAGGTCTTGGAGGTGGGAGTGCCATCCTTCGAGGGACAAGGACAGAGGAGATGCCGTCAGACCCAGCCCAGTGCTGGCCGCAGCCACGAAGTTGCAGCCAACTATGCAGGGCAGGCGTCTCACGCGGCAGCGGTGGCACAGCCCGCAGGCTGTCGGGTGTAAGATTCACTGGTGCCTGTTTCCAGGGTCAGGAAGAGGCAATGGGGCAAATTATGGCAGGGGACTGAAGGACACAGCTGAGGGGAGAAGTCTGTCAGTGAGTCATGATGCCAGGGAATTTCAGGCAGGGTGTGAGAAACCATATGAATGAGCTGAGCAAAGCAGCTGTAGTGTCCACAGGCACTCAGAGGAAAGGCTCGAGTTGGATTTTCCTCGCTTTCGTTAGTGTTACCAACTGCCACAGCCCAGAGTTGACAGCAAGTGCTTCTTTCTCTAGTTCTCAGTTAATGTATCTTGCTGGTCTCTGTAGTGGTGCACAGAACAGTCTCTCACTAAATATCATTATTTCTTTCCCCCATACACCCCTATCACATTTTGGGACACCTTTTGCCACCTTGGCAGCAAGAAGCACATGTGCAGATCCAGAAAAAAACTACTGATGTGGAGCCAATCACATTAAAATGCTAATTTATGCAGCAGATATCAATGAAGATGCTGCCAAGATTCCCAGGCTAAATTTCCGAGAGCAAGTTTTACCCACACGTTTTCAGAACCATCACCTACACAGCTGTGAACAGAAAGCACCACCAGGACTATTGTGAACTCACAACAGCAAGAAGAAATCCCCCAGGCACAAAATCTACAAAACTGAGAGCAGCTGTTTCTCTGTAGCGAGGGTCTCGGAAAGGCAAAGGGATCAAACTGTTTTTTATATAAATCCAGAATGTAATTTAAATCAAACAATTGCAAAGGGAAAGCTAAAGCTGCTGTCCTACCATGTGTTGTTTGCACGGTGTTGTGAGTGATGAGCAAGTGCTGCTGATGCCAGACCCACCTACTCAGCACAGGCAGGTGACAAATAAGCCCAAAAATCACTCGGAGCACCTCTGCAAACAGGCTGATGCTTAAAAATGACTTTAGAAGTGCCCCCATCTGTGAATTTCTTCATGGCCACGGACATGACAAACAGGAGAGGAGCAGCTGGAGCTGTGCCCTTCTTCAGGTCAGATGGCGGCACACGTCCAGCAGCACCGCTGGGTGAAAGCACCAGTTACAGGTGCTTAGATTACAACTGGGAGTTACCCTCTGGTCTCAGCAGATTCAGGCTGCAACGTCTGAAAGGCAACTACGTGCACCCTTCAGAAAACAAGGGAATCCCAGCAACCACCTTTTAATGGAAACCCTTTCCCTGGTAAAAGGCAGAGATGTGTTAAATACTCACATCATGAACTTCTTCAACTGAAATATAAGCTTCTGTGGGCAGCCCGAGGTCCTTTGGCTTCACATCAATAATCACCAACACCTTATAGAAAAAGCAAACATCTCAGAACACCGCATTTCACTCAAAAGCTAGAAAATAAATCCCTACATCAGCTCAGTCCAGAGTGGCAGAACACTGGCTGCTCAGGGGACTTCACTTCAGGCCCTGAGAAAAGACACCTAGAGCTGCTTCAAAAGGCTCTGATCCAAGTGAGTTCCTCAATCACTTCACAAGTGCCAGGTCTTCAACAGGTTGTATCACCAGTAACAAGTGAGGGTCAAGGGTTCCCAGATCCCCCATCCTGGGGAGGAACTTTTTACAAAGGCCTGTAGTGACAGAATGAATGGTAATGGTTTGAAACTGGAAGAGAGTAGACTTAGATTGGAAAGAAGGAGGAAATTCTTCCCTCTGAGGGTAGTGAGACCCTGGAACAGGTTGCCCAGGGAAGCTGTGGATGCTCCATCACTGGATGTGTTCAAGGTCAGGTTGGATGGGGCTTTGAGCAACCTTTGAGCGGGAGATGTCCCTGTCCATGGCAGGGTGGTTGGAACTGGATGAGCTTCCAACCCAGCCAGGGGTTGGTCCCTTCCAACCCAACCCATTCTACGATTCTACAATTTAAGAGAGGGTGAAAAGACAAAACCAACCCCCCTCCCCCAAAAGTGCCACACTTACAGAGTTAGGACAGTATCTTTTCATCAGTTCGTTGATGGCGATGTCATTCTTGTGCAGTTTTGGGCCTGTGTGGTACCAACCAACTATTCTTTCTCTAGCTGAGCAAAACCAGAACAGATTCCAAATCAGAATTGCAAGGTCAGACAACAGCAAAAGACTTCAGCAGAAACCGAATTAGCAAATCAAGGGGGAAAATCTGACGCGTGTCAGAGGCGAGTGGAAAGTCAGGAGAAATGAATTAGGAAAGACAGTGACATGGCTGGTGACAAAGACAGCTTACTTATAATATTTATTTTAGCTCACTGATCACTTCTAGAACTGCACTCCTAGGTTCTTAGCTAGGCCAGGCTATTTCATACCATCCAGTAATGTCCCAAGAATGACAATCACTAGGAATTCACTTCCCCATCCAGAGACTTCCAAGGATCCCCAGGAGCATATCCCCAACTGCAGGAAGACCTTAACTTACCATTGACTTTCTTAAACATTCCATACATGTTCTCCAGGTAGTCATGGTCTAGAAACCACACAGTGTCATCCTTGTCATCCTCGTCAAAAGGTACTGGGGATAAAACAAATTATCAAGATGTAAGACTCCAGCTTCCAGAAAGAAAACATGTCCAGACACACTGTGGTTTAGGGTATCCTTGGTGGCTAAAGGTGGATTCTCATCAGCTTCCACTGTTCCCCAGCGCTCTGCTGCACAAGCTCACCCGCAGCACCGGGCAGCTCACTCAGGGAGAGGCTGTCCCACAATTCCAAACGGTTTAGGACTGAGGAAAGAAATGCAAAGTGTTCTGAGGGCTTTCCTCCGTGACAACACCAACCATCAACCACCCAACCCTCCCACGTACAAAAGTGACTCAACAGCGTGCACAGATGTCTGCTACGATGAAGCGAGCACCCTGGCAGACGTTGGAGCTTGCTGAGAAACAGCAGCCTGCTTAGAGAGAAACAAGTCTTCTGTGTAGAACACGTCATCAGCACTTTTGCAGACTGCTAGAACACCATGAGGTGCTTCAAGGAAGGACTCTTTACCCTTGAGTAAACAACACCTCATGTTGTCAGCGCCTACACAGGCACAGAGGCTCAGTTCTGAGAACAGACACCACTCTCCTTCTTTTAATTTCCAGGTACAGTAAAAGCTTCATAGCTGAAAGGCTATCAAAACAGCAAAAAAACCCCTCTTTTCAACTCAAATGGAAAAGTTCTTCCAAAAATAGGAATTAAAAAAAAGACCCACACTTGGAAGCAGAACTCTCATATAAACTGTGAGGCTTCACATAAATCGAGATTATTTTGCTTGGTCCCAGAGTAGCCCCACTGGGAAGGAAACGATCCAGCTAACGCACAGGGGTCAGCAAAAGCCACATGCTCTAGGAGCACTTTTACTATCACGTGTAAGCATTTATGGGGAAATTATTTCAACACTATGAACAACACACTTAAAGAAAGGACTACTATTTAACCAGACAAAGTCAGAGGAAAAAACGTAAAGCTAAAATATACATTAAATCTCTACGGCAGCATCAGCCCAGAGAGCTGTGGTTCTGCACGACGCGCCCGGGCAGCGATCGCTCAGCAGAGGTTGGCGAGGCCAATGCAGCAAAATAGTCACCGGAGTTTTAAGAGAGGTTTACGTCTGCTCCCCAAACATCTCACGTTGCACAACACTGCAGGGAAGACACAGCGCCAGGCCGGCTGGAATAGGTGTATTTTTGACAGCAGTTAGCATTTTTTTTCTCAAGATACAGGCTGGTTGGTACACAGAAGGGACAATCTGTGCTCTAGCAGGGCGGCTTAAAAAACACCGCAGCGCAATTCAGCTATTAAATAAGTCAGTAGGTTTAGTGCAAGGGTAGGACGCCCGGACTCACCTGCAAAACTGTTGGACACATCTAGTATTTTTTTCTGCCAGGAGCCCAGCAGCACACCGACGACTCGCTTCTGGTTTCCAACTTTTCCTATTCTAAAAGGAAAAGGCTGTCAGCCCCAGGGACAAACAGCCTGCCGCGGGTGAGGTGGTGTCGGAGGGGCTCTGGCTTCACGGCGAGTTAAACGGTATGCGGGGTGGAACGGAAGAACGGGATGCGTTATGGTTCTTTTATTACTGATTGTTAATTTACACCCAGAAAAAAAAGACGTTTCGATGCCTTGGGAAGGAAAGCCGGTAGCCCGGCGATGCAGAAAGGGCTGCGCGGTGGCTCCGGCCACGCAGGGGGAGCGCGGCCTCCCCGCAGGACAATGGGCTGGGAAGAAGTGAAGTGAGTAAACCCCGAACTGCTCCGAGCCAGCCACGGCGTGCGCCCGCAACAGCCGGGCTGTCCCCGCCTCCGGACATCTTGGGGGGTATTTTTTTGACATTAAAGCTGCTCGTCACTCGGCGCGATTCAGTGAAACTGGGCACGGCTCGCACTCGGCGTCCGCAGGGATGCGATTTACCCCCCGGGAACAGCCCCCGCTTCTCCCCTACGCGTGCTAGAAGGAGCAGGACGTTGTTTCCGAGCCCCACGAAGCCCGGGGAAGCGGCTGACGCCCCCCGGCATCCAGCGCTTCCTCCCCCTCAGGGGGAACCACCGGCGGCTCCCGCAGGCCGCGCTCCCGCAGCCGCCCGGGAACCGCGTCCCCAGCACCCAGCGACCGGCCCGGGCCCGGGCGCGCCGCTCCCCTCATGGCGCGGGGTCCCCTCCGCGCCGATCCGCCCGCCGCGGGCCCTGCCGCCGCCGCTCCCCTCGCGGTCCCGCTCCTCCTGCGGCCCCAGGTCCCTCACGGCCCGGCCCGGCCCGTGACGGTGACTCAGCGCCGCGGCGCCGCCGCGCTCGTCCGGCCTTACCTGTTGAAGTGATCGACGACGCTGAGCAGCACCAGCGGGTGCACGACCACCCGGTCCACCGCCAGTTCCGGCATGGCGCCCGCCCAGCCTCGCTCCGCCGCCAGCCCGGCCCGACCGCCCGCTCCCCACCGCCCGCACCAGGCCCGCTCCCCGCCGCGCGGCCCCGCTCCCAGCCTGCCCCGCGCTGGGGCGGGGCCGCCGCCGCCGCCGCCATCTTTAAGAGGTCGTCGTCAGAAGGACGCCATCTTGGATGGGTCGCGCCGGTGTCGCCGCCATCTTGGGAAGGTGCACCCCCCGCTGTCGGCGGCGCGGCGCCATCTTGGGGCAGTCGGGTCGCTCCGCCCAGCGGTGGGGGGCGGGCCGGTGGAGCACGGAGCCGGGCAGTCGCCCTCGCCCGGGAAGGGGGGGGGGGATCTCTGCGGGTGCCGCTCTCCCTCGCCCGCAGCCGCGCCCCTCCGGAGCGGGGGGGCTGGTTCCTGTCAGCGGGGGGCTGAGGAGGCCGGGCTGGAGGGTGACGAGCGGAGCTGGCCCCGTGAAATCCCTCCAGGGAGATAGGTTCCAGCCCGGGCAGCCCTCCCGGCTGCCGCTGCTGAGCTCCTGGAAGACGAGGGTGGCGTTTGCCTTTTTCCAAGTTGTCAGGAAAGTCTCATAATCACCATGACCTTTCAAAGAGATGAGAGAGCGGCCTCAGCAGGATGTCGTAACCCCACCACCGCCACTAGGCTGCAGGGTCAAAACGCGGGAGGGCGGCCTGCTCGGCCTGCCGGAGAGCGAGAGCGCCAGGGGCGTACCCAGGCTGGCACCTGCCCGTAGCTGGGCTCCCTGTCCTGGCTCCTCCGTGTCTCTGCAACTCCGGCAGTTGTTGCAGCCTGGGCTGGAAGGAACTTCCATCACCTCGCCTCTCGTTCCAGAGCTTCAGGTAACTTCAGGGTTCTCAGTGCCGCAGCGATAAAACTCGGCGGAAATAGGCCGAAATCCTTATGACTGTTGGTGTTTGCTTTCTTCCCAGGGGCTGTGCCAGGCTAATTTGCAGGCAGGCCCAGCATCCTTCAGCCTCTCACTTGGGAGACGTTTTTCCTCTCTGCAGTACAGCTTTCCTCCATGTAAAGGAGAAACTAAGCTGGGCGCTTGGGCTCGTCCTTGTAGGAGGGGTTTTGCACCCCAGGAGTAGGACCTGGTACACACAGAGCGTGTCTTTCTTTGTACTTGTATCAAGAAAATAGGACCTGAGGCTGTTAGTCCTGAACCTACCTCGGAGTCATTACTAGCAGAAAAAAAACTTAGCACAACCTTGAAGGTAATGTGTTCTTAAAGCATTAGGATAACCCTGATTTTTTTTTTTTTTTTTTACACTTTCCCCACGTGTTCTGTGGTTTTTACCTATTTCTCAGGCCTGACCGTTTGGCCAGGTGGCATTCTGGGGGAAATCTAAACTTCTGTGTTGCTGGTGAGCATCTCTTAACACTTCGCAGGTTTCAGCAAAAGCAGCATTCACGTGGAAACTCGACAAGAATTAGAGACCTCTCGTGGAGTTTTTTAGGCGTTGCATCCTTCAATGTCTTGCTGCTTTTAAAAATATTTTCTGGTCGAGTTTTTAGAGGTTTGGGTTTTTTTTTCCCAGCAGAGGGAGACATCTGACCGTGAAATTCAAGTACAGACAGCATTCTTGTAGCTTGTTTTATCAATATACATATAAAACTCAATGTTCAAATTAACTAGTTCAATAAGTAATTTAGCTCATTGATTTTTGGGCATATCCTAAGTGCCATTACAAGCTACGGATATTTTAAATGCCATTACCTAATAGAAGGAATGTTTTAAGCACCTTTTATTGATTTTATTACTGCTTTATTTTGCTGTCTTGGTTTAAAATCATTTTAACCACTCTGTAATCAAGAAGAAATATATCGTTGGTGAAATACAGTCAATTTCCTAAAAACCTTTGACATCGTTAAATAAGGAATTACAGTTGTTAAATCATGTCAGGCAATAACCAAGGGACAGAAAAAGATATAAAATTCGGAGCAGTGGGCCAGCGTACCAGTAAGCTGTGCTGACCTTTGGCATTCCGGCTCCGTATGTGACAATCACACTTCAATTCTCTTCTTGGTTCTGCCTCAGTCAGAGGAGATTTAGAATCTCAGCGTGCCAGTAAGGTTGTGGAAGGATAACCGAGTATGATCTAGAGACAATTAAGGGGCATTTTAATGACCTGCTGTGACTTTTTGTTAGAATTACTCCCTAACTTAGGGCGTTTGAAGTTGCATTTGCTGGATGGTATTGCTCGTGGTTTAGCGTATTGATGTTATACACAGAAGGAGTAAATTGAGTCTGCTCAGAGGGATTTCAGTTACTTCCCTTCCCAGCTCTTTTGACTTGAGAAGATTATCAGTGTTATTGAGCTAATCATCTGGTAGATGTAGACTGGGAATACAGGCAATATGCTGCTTAATCAAAGAATTGAAAAGTAAGTAATGAATGCTGGTGCTCAATAAAAAACCAGCTAATGAGTTGATTGCATTGACGCTTGATGTAATTTAACTGTAGAGTGGCAAACATCAATACCTCTCTATGATTTGGCTCATGATCGCTGAGCTGAAGCTCAGAGTTTAGAGAGGTTCTGCAGTTCACCAGCTCCTGGCAACTGACCTGAAGCGGGGAGGGAGGGAGCTGCCTCTTGTTCTTGAAATGGAACAAGTGATCCCAGGGTTAAGCGTTGGGCTTTTATTTCTTTAACAACCAAAACAATCAACAAACAACAAAAAAACTCCACAAACTCCCAAACTCACTCGTAACTGTTTTCTGTGGTTTAAGAAAAGCGTCCGGATTGAAAAATAAGAATAAATAACCACCAAGTAGTTTAAAAATCACATCAGTGATGATAATTGTTAAACCAGCCTCTAGTCTTCCTTTAATAACGACCTGGATAACCCCAAGGGGGAAGCCAGCAGTGAAGGAACGTGTCTGTGTGGGGAGGGGGATGTCCGAGCTGGTTGTCCCCTTTGTGTCATCTCGGGTACGGCTGCGCTTTACGAGAAAGTGGGCACTGTCTTGAATGGTGCCACCTGTAACTTCATTCCGAATTCACTTTCTGCCATTATTCTCTTCCTTTTGATTCGTTTGGTGTTGTAAACTCCCCTCGAGTGCAAGGTTAGACTTACTGGTCACACGGGAGGACATCTTTCTAGGCTCCTCCAAACCAACATCAGCCACTGTCAGCTGCGGGGAAGCAGCAGGAAGAAAACTGTTGGTACCCAGATTCTGAGCGGTTTCTTCATCTTTTGTCATGTTCCAACCTCTTTTCCAGCCTCGGGGAGTACCCCCCAGGAATCTCACCTCTGTCAGGAATTAGTACTTGTCTTTAAACTGTGAAGTAATTATATGCTTTTTTGGGGAAATTGGGGTTTTATTTCTGTGAAATGTCCTGTGTCGTGTTTGGGCCTCGAGCCTCATGAGCTTGGTGCCATGTTCTCTGGGCAGCCATCAGGCAGAACTTTATGGAGTCTCTGCTTGCCAGCTGCTTTCTGATGGAGCTGCTGCTGACGGACAAAACCCCAATGCCACAGCTGAGGGACACTTTTAGTGGCCTTATCTCTTGCCTCTTTTTATCTTGTCAGTATTGGGGGTGGGAGGCAGTGATGGAAATTTGTAATGGGGGAAAAACAAACAGAGGCGATTCGGTTGGTGGAATCACAGAAGAGTGAGTCTGTCTGCAGACTCGGGAAGGCTGGATCTACTGAATCCATTCCATCTGGATTTCTAGGGGTTCTTTCCGACGATGTGAGTTAGGCACGTAGTGCGTTAAATGAAAATACCAGCGTGGCACAGTAATGACCACAGTTCTGAAGGCTGTGATCTGAGCCCTGGATGGCTGGGCAGTCGGCTGCGTCCTCCAGACTTAGAGCCTGCGTTGTGTGTAGCTCCTGATGGGTGTTTTCCCATCTTGTCTGAGGAGGAGCTGCTGTTGGCTGGCTGGCAGCCTCTCCTTAGGAAGAAAGGTTCGATTGTCTGTGTCACGGAGTCTCTCCCAGGTATGGAGGGTCCTCCCCTGCCTCCCTAGGGAGCGGAGTGAGTGAAGGAGGGCGGCACGAGCGCACAGATGGTGGGCTGTGGGCAGGAAGGTACATCATGCAGAAGGCAGTAATGCTTCAGCCCGATTTGCCTTTTCCCTGTAGCTTTCCAGTGTCTGCCAGCGATAAGTGACATCCTTGGGACGTGGGCTACAAAAGTTCCATGCAGCTGGGAAACACTGATGCCAGATACGTTAGATCCCAATCCTGAATGACACTGATCAATGTGCTTTTTAATATCGGTTGTCTTTGTTTTGAGAGAATAACCCTACTCTAGTCTTCCTAGATTGGGGCAGGGGGAGCTGAACAGTTAGAGACAATGCCTGCTAACATGTATTTGCATTGAGATGCCTTCTAAAATGTGTTTAAAATCCCGTCAAGAGAAGCTCAGCTTTCTTTAGACCTGTTGATAGTTTGTCACATAATACCTTTGTGCTACCAGTTTGAACAGGAAATATATTTATTTCCCTATAAATATGTTTAACTTTGCCCAAATCACTGTAGTTTCCTGTTAAGATTTCCTCGGCCAGGGTGTGCCATAAACTGGTGATGCTGCCTGGAATGGAACAAGGATAATGCAAGCCATGGGAGCAGACCAGAAAGCCGCCCCAGTGTTAAATGTGATTTGTTTTGGTTAAACCATAGTTCTGTGAAATGCTGTCTCTGTACTCTCAGCACACTCCCGTAAAGAGTGCCCGTATCCAAACTGCAGTTTGCTTCTGAACACCTAAATAACCATACTTTTTCCCAAATGTCTGTCCTAGAACATAATCTCTAACGCCAACTGGTACATCTGCAATTATAAATTGATCTGTTCACTTCATGATCTGATCTTGAAATGTTTGTGCTGTAGTGAGGTATTTCTCTGTTCCCCTGTAGGGTGCCGTTGCTTGGCCAAAATGTCTTGGTGGAACTCGTGCTCCCTGGCGTAGTTTGGCCATCTGAATATTGCTGTAGTTTCTGCCAGTGCAGTTACAAACTTGTGCCCGTGGGTTAGCCGGTGACTGACAATCCTGCCCTTCCAACAACACTGGAATTCCAGCTGATAACTTTTTGCACTGTTTTTTAGCTGAAATGGTTTGTAGAGGTATTGTTAACATCTACTGTAAACTTGGGGGGAAATCTTTCAAGTTCTATATTGTACTTCTGATTTTGTTGCCCTGTCCAGACATCACAGGGTATACAAATGCCAGAAAGATTAGTTTTTTAAATTTGATTTTAGTCGCTGGTCACTGACTACAGTTTTTATATTTCAATACAGAGTGATTTGCTTATTTTATACAGGTGCCCTTGACACAAAATTATTTTTGGGAAAATAATGGAAAGAAACAGTTAAAAAAAGAGAGCACAACAGGTTCTGGCCATACTCATTTTTCCACACCTTGAGGACTAGCAAATTCTTTAATATGAGATTTTATTTGTACAAAGCAAAACTTCAAAACCACTCAAAAGCTTTCTTATTAACTGCTGTCAGTCCTTTGATTTACAAGGGCAATAAAGATCTAGAGGGGGCACATTTATCATGGAGTTCAGCACACCAGGAGCCATTTTCTCAAGCGGTAAAGCCAAGTGATAAAATGAGCTCTTTTGTTCTATAACCAAGACACATTCCCTATTTTTAAAAATGTGTGTGCTGGACTTCTTGGCTTGTAGCTTGGCTGTGTTCCTGTAATACATTTATAAATAATGAAAAATTGCCAACATGCAGATGCTGATGATGCATCTGGAAAAACAGACTGTCTGAAAGAAAGAAATTTACTTTCAACTTTGGTTTATTTGCTAACTTTTCTCCAGTGCTAATTCTTATATGAATTTTTAATAGCACTTTTTAAACTAGAGGTGTCTTTGGATGTTTTTTTTTTTTTTCCAGTTAGTGTTGTTTTGTTTCGTTTTGTTTTAAAGTGATCATACACCTCTCTGCAAAGCTGAAAGAATCTGGTCAGGAAGTAATAAAAATACTGCATTTAAAATAAGGAGCCATGTTTGTAGAGTATAGTGCTATTTTGCAAGCTTCAGTTGCTTCATCTGTTTCTAAACTTGTATTTGAGTGACTTTGCTGTTTGCTATTGGCAGATGGAGAAGTTCAGCTTCTTGTCTAGACCAAACTATTGATGGCTTGTATGGGCACTTCAGAGGTAGCTGTGTGGGAGGAGCTGACCACAAGAGTAAATATCCTTGTACGTGAACAAGGGACTCAGAATCTGATCAGAAACCGAGTATTAAAAGAAGTCAATTCTGTTATTTCCATATAAAAATGCTGCCACCTGCAGCCTCCTCCTGGGAAGAGACACATCGCTGTGCTTCCCGGTCAGCTGCAGGAACTTTGGTGAAGCCCAGTTGCGCTCAGCTGCCCGGTGTTGCACTGGCATCTTTGAAATAGGAGAACAGACTTGCAAAAAGTACTTCCCAATATTATTTTGAATATAATAATCCTTAACCGTAAATGTAAAACGATGTGAAGCTTGATGATTTGGCTTTGCTTGTCACAATGTATGCAAGAGTGAGTCTGGAAAAGGTCGGAGGCATAAAACCTTTTGATACCGAAATCAGCACCTCGCTGTGGTGTCTGCGTACCCACAGCAGTGCTGTGGCTGTACTGGTTTGTCCCCAGGTTAGACCAGCAGCGATGGAGGGCCTGGGGAGGCACTCTGGACAACAGCTGCTTCTTTGGGGTTTATCCCCGGTGTCTTTTCTTGCCAGCCCTTTAAGAGAAGCCGTGTGTAAGCAGATTGCACTCATAGCAAGGTTACCGCAGAGCTCTCAAATGTGGTGTTTTATGGGTGAAACCACTGAACAGAAGGAGCAAAGGGATCTCTGGTCTGCTTCCCTTTCTTGGACTGTGGTCAGCAGCACGTCTGTAGAGAAATGTTAGAACAAGGCTAACAGGTGGTGGTACGGTCAGAATAAGAAATGTGGAGCAACACCCATCTTGCCAAACCTCTTGATTGATCTTAGCTAAACACTCTCCGACTGTACAAGGTGTGCGTGTGACAATTTTTCATTCACTGTACTCTACATTAAATAGTTTGCAAGTAGGACTTGTACTATTATCACCCTAATTCATATGCCTGTGAAAGCATATGACTGGGAAATGAAAGAGAAGTGTCTCTTGGTAGCCGAGTGGGGGTAGTTACTTCTCCAGAAGGCAGCAGCTACTAAACAGCCAGGAGATCTGACCCTAACTGCTGTACCAGCTTATGGAAAGCTCAAGCTTGGGCTGACCTACCATGGCAGGCGTCTGCAGCGGATCACTTTGCTGTAATTTTGAGCTGGCACTTGAAATTTCGCAAGGAAAGACATAGTCTAGTGGGGCCACTGTTGTGTAGAGCTGTGTGTGTTACTTCTGATACTTGCATTACAAAACCTTCAGTCTCTGATATATAAGGTCAGAATTAGAAGTATGGGGTTTTGGTTTGTTTTTCTTTTTTTTTTTTTTTTTTTTAACCCTGGGGCCTCCTTTACCATAGTGTCTTGAAAGATCCTGAAGCTTGGAGGGGGAGATCAAAATACTTTATTTTATGAAGCAGTTTTGGGGTCAGTTTTTCTAAAATGAATGCTTTTATGTTGGATAGTTTAAAGACCATCTGTTAACTGAAACCAACCGTAAGTGAAGTTGCAGTTGTGTTTCCTATTAGTCTTGTATCTTTCCTATTAGTCATGTATGAAAGAATACAGAGCCATCCAACAGAACTGAAAACAAAAATTGAAAAAGCAGATGTTGAAACTGTTGGCTTGTTGCTTCTTTTTTACAGGAGCAAGTAATCACTGGTGGATCACAAAAATACCGTAAGACTGGTTGTGTAAGTGGTTACCTAGAACCACAGCTAAAGATGTATTTCTGATCATTGTATATTGCAGTTGAAAATTGGAGTATTTCACTTGGAGACACTGAAGAGGGTTTTAAAAAATAGATCATGAATGTTATGTCTGGAAGCATACAATGAAAGATAAAATACAAAGTTTTAAATAGTTATGCGCTTCTAGTCTCTCAGGGCTCATTTATTATGTTGTCATGGTGAGCAAGGAATAAAAAAAAATAAAATAAAAAGGCTGTTCCTTGGGTAGTTGTGACTTATTGGTAGTTATCTTTTACAAGAGTTCCATGCTGACTTAAGTAAAGATCTCTGAGAAAAAAAACAAACTTTATTTTTCAAATAAATTCAGCTAAGAGCTCACAGCCTTCCATGACACCACACTGAATTATTATTAGTGTACACTGCTGGGAGAATAACACTCACTGCTGTTTAACAACAACGACTTTCCGTGGAATTTCAGAAAGTCAGTAGGAAAATGAAAGGCAGGATCGAGTGCTGAAGCAGAATTAAACCAGTCTGTCCCGAGGCCAGGATACTTTCATCGTTACTGGTGTAAGGAAGAAGAATTAACATGTACTGTATAGGAAGGTCCAGAGGATTTGGTTGAAAAATTCATAATGGCTTGTGTATGTTAAGCAGGAGGACCTCTTTTGCCTGAATAATCTCCTTAAAAGTATTTCTTTCAGACTTTCTCTCTTTTCCACTCTTAACCAGCAGTCAAATATCAGAATGTCAGCAGCTTTGTCTGTCTAAAGCTTCGTTTATCATGGAAAGGAGAGGTGATTTTTTTGCTTACTTCAGTTGTGATGGAAGATAATATGCTGCACTTGGTGGATGATGGGATTATAATAGCTTGGATTTAACAGCTAACGTGTCTAGGCTGTTAGGCAAGATTGTTCAGAAAGGCTCTCCCAGCAGGGCTGTGAAATGCCACTGAGCGCTGCACTGCTGCCCGCCGCGGGCAGGGGCATGGCTGGTGCTCCCTGGTCAGCCTGGTCTGCTGCTGGCTGCTCCTCCTGGGCACTCCTCTCAAATGGACCCTCATCTGCACATCTTCTCTTCAGCCCAAATTTGACTGTGTACGCTGAATTTCACCAGTGGGGAGATCAACCAAATCCAGCTTTTTGGCAAGATCCTTCTCCCTTTCCTTTGCTTACCCCTTTCTTTTCCTCATCGTTACCATTTCTGCAAAGCTTGTTTCTGGGTAGCGAGCAGCGACTGACCGAGTCGGTTTGGTTGAAGGGGCTATTGACATGCACACGTGTTACTGGACACGTACCTGTACCCCATCTACCCGGCTCGGATCCTCTCGCTTACCGCTACTGGCAGCGAGTCATGCCAGACACACTGAACACTTCTTTCAAATACTGAAGAACTTCTGTGCCATCTTACCCGTGTCAGGCAGCAGGCAAGTGTTGAGAGACTTGATATCCTTTGCCATCACTCTCGTGTCGATTAAACACCTATATACATATGTAGATCTATTAGTTAGTAAGATGGTAGGTTAATGTAAATAAAAATCGGCTTTTTCACTTGGTTCTGGCCAAATACTGGTTAAAACTATCACCATATAATCATGAAGAAAATGGAGTAGTCATCTTTTGATTATTTTTTGGTTTTTAAGCCTTAGTTGTCATCATAAGGTCTTTTAAAAGTGCATCTTGTTTGTATGGATATACAAAAATTCCAAACATGTGGCATCTAAAGAATTTCTTTATGCTTAATGTTTTCGGTATTACCCTGCTATCGTTAATGGTGCGGACTGGGTGTGGGGAACAACGGGGTATGGAGACTTCTGCTTTCTAAATGGAAGTGTACCTGGCTGGGTGGCCATCGGTCTGTAGGGCTTTAATAGGTGATAATATTTGAATAGGACAGACTTACATAGTTCTTCTAGGAGAGGTGGATGTTTTAATCTCACGAAATCTCACACCTCTTTGCAATCTAAACAGAACAGAGGAAAAAAAAAAAACACCACCACACTTTTGTTTTGTTCTGCTTTGAAAATCCATTGCTACTTTTTGTTTGCTTCCTTGTTTTCAGAAGAGCCTCTTGAGGGAAGAGGAGAACGGAGGCAGGGGGTGTGTAGATGTGTGTAAATGTTAGAGAATGGAAGACACGGGAGTTCTGCAGAGGGGCCTCTGGAATCAAAGGGCCAGAGTCGTTTAAATTTAGTGAGGGAAACATTGTACAAGGTGAGATATAATCATTGAATGGTGAACTCTGAAATTACTTCTGTAACTGATAAACTGAATGTACTTTTATTTTTCATGGCAAGCATTCTCTCCTGGTGCTGCATGGTGGAGACAATTACCCAAATGCTGTTCTGTCCTAAAGTGTTCCGTGCTGTTTCTTGATGCAGAAACATGTAAAGTTTTACTCAGGATTACTTTCCCAGCTGATGGAAAAATGTCGTTCTAGCTCATCCATTCTCAGGTTCTGGTGATAGTCCTTTTAATTTCCCTTTGCTCCTATTGGATTCTAGAAAAGGTTAATTAGTTATCCGCTGAGCTTGACAGAAGAAGGATTTTTTAGAACATAATATTGAAAATGTTCTATTGGGGTATGAAGGTAACACCACAAGGGGGTACTATAATTTTATCAAATTTGCCTTGTAAGTTGTTCTATTAAAGTAAAGTGATTACAGCCTGCAGAGTTAATTTTAGTATGCTAATACACTAACGGCAAGTTGGAAACTTGACTAAAATGATACAATTAATTTAAATTTATAGAAGGTAGAGAAGCTTAGTAAGGTCATCTGTATGTTATAGGAAGATTGCATATAGACTTAACCAGATTTCAAAGTCAGTTTTTTAGCAGCAAGCTTTAGAGGGTTGCTGTGTGCACTTCAGCGACCTTTGCACTAGAAGTTAGCGTAGTGTTGCGGAAACTACATTCTGTGAGAAGGTTGTTTTCACATGAGAAAACTAACCCTTTACTCTCTACCTACAGAAAATAATGTTAGAGATGTATAGGTTGTAATGGCTTTAACACCTGTATGAAGGTGGAAATTTATTAGGACTATTTTATTGTTCTTTCCAATGGCAAAATGCATCCTCTGGTATTCTTCTTTTAGTGAAGTAATTACTCTGTGTGAGACTTTGTGATAAAATACATTCAGAGGACTTGCAGATGGGTGCAGGAATTGTGTTGCTCAGTTTTGGGAAGGAGCTGAATTGATCTTGGTTTTGGTTTTGAAGCAAAGAATATCAGCACTGTTAAATGTCTGGGCTTTAGAACTTTTATGTCACTGCTGCCTTCAGATGATGCCTTCCTGAGCTCTGGAAGAAGAGGGTAGAAATGGGTTTACCAGAAACAGGCTTTTTGAAACCATTGCTATTATATTTGGCCAGGGAAATTAGAAGTAGGAAAACTAAAATGAAATAAAGAATGAGGGAACTCAGCCTGAGTACAGGGAAGCAGGAGTTACAGGGGACCAGTTCTAGCGTGGTGTTAGTACACAGCCTGCTGCTGTCAGGTGGTTTCATCTACCTAGAGCAGAACGGACGTGAGCAGTGTAGCTGCTCCTGGTGCAGAGGAGCCTTGATTTCAGGCCAGGGTCTCTGGACACGTGGTGAAGCAGCGCTGCCACTGGAATGCCTGGTGGAAGGTCGATGGGTGTTCAATCCCCAGGGCTGCTGTGGAGGATGTGAGAAGGAGGGGGGATGGAACTGTTAACAGTGGTCCTTGCTGTCTTTGGAGATTTTGGTGGGTCTGCAGAGAGCCAAGGTACAGAACAGGAAAGAAACAGTATGTCAGTAGAACACACCAGCAAAATATTTTCTCATCATTTCTACAGAAGAGAATTATTTTGTCATTCCTGTGAGCCTGTTGAGTGAGTTTTACTTTCATTAGGAGGTTCCTGAGATGACTGTTTCCCCCCAGGATATGGAAAACCAGATTGCACATCAACAAACCAGTCAAGGGGCTAGTTTGCCAGAGACGGTAATTGGCAATGATGTAACAAAATGGGATTTTCCAAATGCTTTTAAAGACGTTTTCCATGGCCATTTGCAGTCTGTTATTAAAATCTCCACATAGCATCTGTGTGTATTGAAGGGTACGCTGGGATGACAAGGTCAGTGCCAGAAACCTGCTCTTGATGCAAGGAGGGGATCTACGAAACCCACAGTCATACAAGGCGTGAGCCAGGGTCTTAGTAAAACCTGACAGGCTTCTTTTTTTTTTTTTTTTCTGAAATCCATGTATTGCACAAACCTCAGAGAAATTAAGATTATAGTGGCACTGTCCTTACCAGGGGACTCTGCTTTGTCAGTTTTGTAAACACAGCAAATCAGCATTGCCCACTGAATTTATTGAGCACTTCTTACTGCTGAGTCCTTGTCCCTGTGTGAGGAAATAAACAGATAATGTTGAACGTGGCTTTTTGGTACTGTGTGTGGAACCTGACAGCTTGGAAGGTTGTAAAGAGTCAGCTTCTGCAGAAAACAGGTCCTGTTTTATTGTGCTCACTGTTTGTGGTGCATCCAGAGATTTGGATTTCTCTTATAAACTTCACACCAGTGCAAATGGAGAAGGGCAGAAGGCAGCAAAATGCTGTTTGTTCTTGGCATGGTTTTCTGTGGTCTTTCCTCATCTGTGCTGAAGATGTGCCCAAGGAGCATCATCAGAGCTTCTTATCAAAGCGAGGTGGCCTCTCTTGGTTCTGCACCTTGTTCTGCATCTTCCCCAGCAAGAATGGGAGGCTGTGCATTTGAGTAATGCTCACAAGGGTATGATTGCACTGGGTGTGAATTTCTTCCCATTTTGAAGACTGCAGGCAAAATATGGCAAAGTTGGGACTTCTAACAAGAATGTTTATTCACAGAAACATTGACTGTAACTTTTTTTCCAAGAAAAAAAATAAATGAATCTTTCTAGTTTTGTATAACAAATTATTGGTATTAAATTATCAAATTATATGCACAATTAAATTTTTATTAAATAAGAAATAACGTGTGCAATATTATGATAATCTTTTAAAGTATAACAAGTTTTTAACTTTAGCAGCACCATGCACCATGCCTCTGCCTCTCAGGGGACTAATTTTAGAAGTAAAGCATTCAGCAATTGAAAAGGAAATTATAAAAATTAGTCACTTGAGTAATTTAAACATGCAAATAAGTAGCCCAACTGTGGTGATACCAGAGTTAGCTGAATTTACTAGGGCTGCTTAGACTTTATCATCCTAATTATTCCAGCTTTGTGTCAGGCTTAAGAAAGCAGAAAGACGGGATCGTCTGTTAGGGAAGTTTCTTGTGGCGCTGTATTGCTGTGCTGTGTGTTCACTAATGCACTCAAACTTCTTCCAAGAATTTTTCCTCTTAATTAGGAGGATAAAGGCTGTTGGGACTGTTCTATCATTGCTTCTCATAAGAATACCAGAGATTTGAGAACACTTTAATTTTACATGCTGAGCTGAGTGCAGTATGGTGTATGTTCTGATATAAAAGGATACGGCGCAACCGACTGAATTCCCAGTGTTAGAGCTTCTTATGAATTCAGTAAAGATTACCTGAAAGGATGACGTGCCGGATTGGGCCTTCTCTGTGGTGGAGGTTGCACATAGCTTCTGCACAAGGTGTTGACTGGGAGCATGTCTTGAAGTACAGTAGGTGGTCTGTAATCATTATCTTCAGTGTCTGTATCATATTGGCATGCAGAGACCCTCCTGAGTCATCAGAACCCTGCTGCTGTTGGGGTACGAAATGAAGTCATTCCCCTGAGCAGCTGGTACGCCGTGATGGATGGAGACAAGACAGACAGAAAGGAAGTGGAGCTAACAGGGCCGTGAGCACATCTCACCCGTCCACCGTGGCTTCATTGCGAGCGCTATGCCAGAGGAGGGGTCGTTCTGAAGAGGCACAATGAGGTACATCTGATATTTGTGATGCTCCTATGCAACAACAGAAAACATCCTACTACAGAAGCAATTGACAAACATCTTCAGTGGAGTGAAGATAAAAGATTTCAACAGTGAACAAAAAATAAAGTCAAGGCCCTTTATAAACTCATAACTTTAAGTGATGAAGTGGTTAAAAGTAAAGATGCAGAGTTTGGGGGTTTTTTGTACAGTAAAGAGGGTAAGCAATAGGTAGGACTGCAAAGATGGTTTTGTCATATTAAAAAAAATATTCTTGAGGCAACATTTTAAATGGGTACAGTTGCATTTATCAAGGCTTTGGAGAAGGAGGTTGTAGGAGTTACGATGTTACGTGATAAAGGCTTGATCAAGACATTTAGTTGGATGGAGAGAAAGAGTCACATCCTAATAATGTCAGACAGGAAGAGGGTGAAGTTAGATTTGGTGGAAGAAATAGAAAGATGAGACTTGGTAGTGGCCAAGTTACAAGTCTAAATATGGTGATCGGTGTCTGGGAAGATGAGTCAGGAGAAACAAGGAATGCCTGAAGGCAAAAATGGAAGGTATGCTTTGGTAAAACTGTCTTACATTTGTGGTTGGATATACACGTGAAAGAAAGGGACCGTGATTTTAGCTTGGACTGGAGAGGCAAAGCAGGAAGAGAGAGAGAGAAGTTCTGAACATAACAGTTAACGTCATGCTTGAGGGTGAATTTGCTTAAGGAGAAGGAATATGGCTGAACCGCTGCAGTTTTCTTGAATGTTGGCAGGTTCCCAGCTCTTTCCAAAATCCCTTCTCCCGGTGCATCAAGAAATGTCACTGGTGCAGGTGTAGCTTTTCCACTCTGCACAGGGACCATCCCAGTGCAGGGTGCAGCTGGCTGAGCTCTGGCCTCCTCTTGCCATCGGGGGACAGACAGCTGTTTTTTCTGTCATGCCTTTCCCAAGGAGACCTTTGAGGTGGAGAAGACAGAACAGACTTTGCCTCCCTTCTGTTGCCTGAGTGGCATCAATTCATTGGAGCTGGGCAGTGGGTTCTCCTTGCAGCCTGATCTGTTCGGTTGTCTGTTCTAGGTGTGCTGTGATAATCGTGACGTGGGCGATACTCTGCCTGTTCTTGGGACGTTTAGATAATGTTTTATTTATTTTTCCTCAGAACTATCTGCTTTTGTGGTGTTTGTTTTGACGTTAAAATGTATCTGGCTACCATGAAAATATAAATATTTTGTAGAAATCTTATCTACAAGAAACTAGTTAAACTTTGTGAGAGGAATGGTGATGAAAATAAATGTGTGGCCCAGTTACGTGTGTGGGGCTGTTTTCAGGCTAGTGTTAATCTTAAAAGAATGTTAATACAAAACATTAAGATAAGAAATTAGAGACCAGTCTCCACCTACAGGAAGTCCAGGAGCTCCCTCTTGAGCTTTGCTTGATCAGCAAGTATAGAAGTTATATTATTAAATTGACTAGGCCTTATTATTGGTCTTTGGATGAGCATTCGGAGGCTATAAGATTATAATTATTTTTTTAAAAGGTATATTAGTGATAAAAGGCTGAGAGTCAAACAGACATTTCTTCTTTTTTGGCATAACTTTTTAAATTTCCCCCCAGGAACTGTTCCTAACAACCACATTTTCCACGTGTGGGTAGAGATGGAAATAATCTTTACACCTATGGATGCTTCTTAGTATTAGTTGAAAGTAAAGATGCACATAGGGCTTCTGCTCTATAAAGAAGGTGAGAAAACAAATAAGAACAAGTGTTAATTCATGTACACAGAATTTGCGTCTGCACAGCAGGTGAAAATGCTACATTAATGCTGGAAATATCTGTCCTGCTGTGTAGTTTTCCTTCCTTTTTATTACTTCAGTGTTTGGTCTCGTACGAATGCACCATACTTATTTGCATGTTATCACGATGGATTCCTCTTTGCTTCTACTTATCCATATAAAGAGACAGATGCTCCACATGACCTCAGTGAAGCGTTCAAATGAAATACTGCATTAAAAATATCTTGGGCTTCGTAGTGCAGTGTGTATATATATATTAAAAAATATTATTTTTAGTCTAGGTTATTAATTGCACACAAAAAATGCTAAATAAAAAGAACATTGTTAAAATGTAATGTCAAACACTTCTAATTATGGAGATGTCAGAAGCAGGGTTCAGTCAGTATCTCCATGAGATTAAACTGAAAATTATCTAGGTGGTGTGACTCAAAGCATCCAGCGCTGCTGAGCACTGTGAAAACAAGTCCCATTAACTTCATGTCTGAAAATCCACAGCACGTTGCAACTGCCACCCCCTGCCAGAGGCTGGATGGAGGTCAGTGTCCGTGGAACGTACAATTAGCGAGTCCCTCTGGCGAGTCTGATTTAATGGAGTGGCTTACATGTGTAGAAGTCATCTCTCTAGGGCAGGATGAAATTTGGTTCTCCAGGGAAGCACTTAGTTGTCCATAACAGTCAGAATTTTCTTCCCCTTGCTGCCCCGTCTTTGATTGGTGCCTGTTTTCAGGAAGGGACTCAAATCTTCATCTGCACGTGCCCAGAGCTGGAGAGACCCTGCTTTTTGGGGAGCAACTTCTCAGCGAGTAGTACTGTCAGCACTGAAAACCTAAGCTGAATGTCCCATTTGAATTAGCCCCTTTTCAGTAAAAAAAAGTGTCTTGTTTTCATGGGAATGAGTGGCCGTGTTGTCACTGGGGTAGGACAGGAGGAACCTGCGCGTGGCCCAGGCTCGTGCTGCCATCAGATGTTTCGGGCGTACGATGCTGCACGTGTTACAGCTCTTCCCACTAGTTTTCAGCCAGGTTCAAAAGAAGAGAGATGGTCTTGTGGTGGTCCTGGGGCCAGTTGCAGGCTTGCCACGTGCGGTGTTCTCCATCCCCCTGGCACATCATCAGTCAGTGCTAACGTTGTGGGCATCTAGGGCAGAGGTTCATGCTGGGCTTCTACAGAACCTGACAAACAGAGCTGCTGGTAAATCCACCATTTGTTATAGAATACATAATGTTGTATTATTTTATATACAAAGTTTATTTGGGGATTGGATACAAAAATCTGCGGACAATGCTTTGTTTTGTTTGTGTCCAAATCGCTAACTGGTTTAAACTGTTGTGTGTCAATAAAAGTGAAATACTGGGAATGTGGGCTCCAGGGGTTTGCTCTGCTCTGGTTCTCCCTTGGATCTGCAGTTGTCTTAAGATACATGTTGTACAAATAATTCTTTTGGTTGGTTGTTTTTTTGTTTGTTTGGGTTTTTTTTTTTTCCCTTCTCTGTGAGACTAGCAAGGAAAAGAACATACAAAATGATAATTAATCTAATAATTTGGTCTTTCCATCCACACTCATTCCAAGTCGAAGCTTGTCCTTCAGGAGGAGCTAGGCATGATGTATGCCCTGCTGTATTTTGGGCTCCATATTTACCTACCTATTTTATTAATGCTGTGTTAGCCTCTGAACCCGTCAAACAAAGGCACTGTATAAAGGGGAGTATTTTTTTTTTTCTTAAAAAAGGGAAATGAGTGCAGTAAGTAGAAGAAGAGTGAATACACATAAAAACAAGAGAAGCATCCCATCAATCATTTTAAGGTACTCTTTCAGACTGCTTTATGTGGCACTCACATTTTTCCAGTGTATTTTTTCTGATAATGCTCTATGTATTTTACTTGACACAGCAGGTACCTGGGAATTGTACTTTCTCATATGTGAATCACAAAATAGGCTTTTTATTTAAAATTGGTATTTTTTCACTGTTTTACGCAGCCAAGTGGTGAATTGGTGTGCGAGTGCTTCTGACTGGCAGGTCAGTAAAGCGTGGTTATCAGCAGAACGTGGACTGTAAAAGTGACATCATGGAATCCTCGTTCTCTTTCAAGGATTCCAGCAAAACTGCAGTTTACAAGCTAAAATCTGATAGATTTTTTTTTTCTGTTCATTTGTGTTGTTTTGTGGTTGGTTTGGTTTTTTTATTTTTTTTTTTTTTCCCCTGCTTCTTCCCTTAACTGCAGGCTCTGGCCTCTGAAAACCATCTGTTTCCTTACTGTCTCCTACATTGCCATCAGTAATAAAGCTCTACAGTCGGAGCTCAGCGAGTGCTTCTGTTTCCAGTGTGTGAGGCAGGGCAGGCTCCAGCTCATACTGCTCTCTACGTGCTGCCACTGTAGAAATAAAAATAATAGGAACTTAGAATCATAGAATGGCTAGGGCTGGAAGGGACCTCTGAAGGTCATCTAGTCCAGCCCCCCTGCAGTGAGCAGGGAC
>JANIJG010025005.1:0-10581 GCA_024611175.1 Megaceryle torquata | reverse complement strand
GAGGGGTTTCCAAGCCCCCCGTGGAGCTGTGGTGCTGAGGGCCATGGGTCAGTGGTGCCCTGGCAGAGCTGGGGGAGTGGGTGGACTCCAGGAGCTGACAGGGCTCTGCCAGCCAAAACCATTCCATGAATCTACAACTCTACAGTGACACACCAGCCCTGGGGGAGCAGCGAGTGTCCCTGGGGCAGCCCTTCCTGGGGAGGCAGCTCGCTGGTGCTGAGCCCCATTACAGACCCTTCCTGAAAACATCCCACACATGGACCTGCTGAGGTCCTGACGGAGCTCCTGGGGACACTCCTGTCATCCTTACGGATCTCTTTAAGATACCTTCTTTTCCCCATAGCTGTAAATAAATAGGGAGCACTGCTGAGTCAAGTCAATACATTGAATCCAGTGTAGAGGGGAAGGACGTCTTCCCCCTGACCTTTATTCCACATTCCATCAGGAGCCGCGTCCTGGTGGCTAAAACATTTCAGAGTGTTCATACCACGTATCTTAAACGGCAGCAAATAGTAACTGGTCGTGATGTTGGAAGAACGAAGGCTAAAAGTCTATCAAGCAGCTTCAGCTCGGATGTGGTTGAGGCATCACAGAAAGTACCTGACCTCAAATGGGATGTGAAATGGATCCGTGTGTCTTATCTGTCCTTCTGCTCTTGCTGACTTGGATGTAACGAAATCTATAACTTCCAGACCGAAGACCAGCCAGCAGCGTACCCTAAAGCAGCCCTGCGTAATTACGATGCTAAAATACACCCCCTAAGGTAAAAATGAGCATGTTCTTGAGGGAACCTCCCCCAGCGTGCTAACCGTTAGATAGCGGGCCTGTGGATGTTGTAGGATGTGCAGGGAAGTAAGTGAGCCACAGAGCGTCTCGTGCTGGTGCGGGAACAGCGTGTCCCGCCGTGCCGAGTGCTCGTTAGGGACAACCACCCAACGGGAGAAACACGAGTCCAGCGAGGTGGCTCCTCGAGGCCGGGTCTCCACCCGGGGCCTGCAATCAAACCAGAGCTGTCCCCGTCTGTCGCGCAGGGCGTGCGGCAGAGCTCGCGGCGGGGGCAGACGAAAGTCTGGGCTGTAGCTCTTGAACCATCGCTGGAGGTAACAAGGAACGAGGTCGTGCACCCAAAAATGGAGCCCAGCTTGTTGTGGGAAAGCTTAAACCTTCTCTGGTGCAGGAGTTAGAGCTGTGGCAGAGCTGCTGCACCCCGGGGAGAGAAGTGCCCCTCTGCTCACAAAAGTCCTGTGATGATGTCATCAGAGAGTCTTTGTGATGTCACCAGAGAATCACTCTGTGCCCTGTGACATTATTTAAGGTGCAGGGCAGCGCTGAAAAGCCCCGGTGCTGTCCTGGTGTGTGGGGACAGCCCTTGGCAGGTGGGGGGGATGGACGACCCTCTCCCCCACCTTGTGGGCACAGGGCGGATCTGCCGGACTGGGACATGGCAGGACCCGCGGCATGAACCCTGACCTGCCGCACCCCACCCTCCTGCTGCCCTTGCTGAGAGGCCAGGGACCGCTTCATGCTTTCCCAGTTCCTGCTGGATGGGTCGGAGAGGTCAGTAACCTCTCTACCTGCAGAGGGTCCCTGAGGTGACCCCCCTGCTCTGGGACAGTCCCTGGCAGCACCAGCACAGCCTTGAGGCAGAGCAGGCGCAGCAGGAGCTTTGTACCTCCTGCCCTGGCAGCGTGAGATGCCATCGGACAAGGACTCATTGGGACAGGGCACCTCTCCCCCTGCCACCAGCTCCAGCCAGGAGCCCCAGGACGAGCTGCTGGAGGCCACCCAGGAGCCAGACTGCGCCGTGTGCCACGGTTCCGAGAACGAGCCCTGCGGGAGGTCGTGCACCCACTGCTTCTGCCTGCCCTGCATCGAGGGCTGGTCCCGCAGCCAGTCCGTGTGCTACAGCTGCCGGCAGCCCCTTCACCACCTGTTCCCCCAGCTGGGAGACCACAGCCATGGGGTGCAGGGCCTCACGCAGCGTGGCAACAGGGGGAGATCCCGACGACGACGACAGAGGTGGCGTCGCTCCTCAAGCTGCCGGCGGCGAAGCAATTCTGGCAGAGACCGTGGCGGTGGCCACCCTGGGGCTCCAAGAGGACGCCAGAGCAGGTCCCTGAGGTGGTGTGATGACGAGCACAGACGGGATCAGCACCCCTGGAGCTATGGCTCCTCGAGAAGCAGGAGGCAGCAGTGGAGAAGGGCTTGGGATGCTTCTCGCGATGAGGACATCTCGGCCCCCTCAAGGAGGAGCCGGCGCCGCAGGCAGGCACGTTGGGATTCCTCCAGACGACGACGGCAGAGAACAAGGAGCCGGTCTCGGCGCAGGTCCCGCAGCAAAAGGGACCGAGCTTGTTGGGAAGACTCGCGGGGCCAGCGCAGCAGGCGGCGGTGGCAGAGCAGGGACAGGGAGCACTCCCGGGCCCGGGGGGGCCAACGGAGCAGGTCCCCTTGGCGAGACCGGGAAATCCACACCGGCACCTACGGCTCCTCTGCGAGGCGGAGGCAGCGGAGGGGCAGAGATGGTGACGAAGGCCGAGCTCCAAGGCCTGAACAAGACATCCCGACGTCAGGGAGGAGCCGATCCCGGCGCAGGTCTCGGGGCAGAGCGCGCAGGGAAGGGCCAGGGCGGAGAGGAGCGCCCGGCCCTGACTGGGAAGTCTCAGCGTATTCCAGGAGGAGAAAGAACCATCGGCGGAGACAGCAGCGTGTGTCGAGGAGCCGATCCCAGCGGAGGTCCCGCAGCCGTGCCAGGAGCAGGGCCTGGTAGCCCACCCTACCAAGAGAGGGAACACAAGCAGCCCAGGGACACAGAAGGCCCTCGAGGTGGTGGTTGTGCGGCTGCTGCGGGGCGCGTTCATATTGGGCTTGTGTGGTGAGGTTGGGGTTGCGAGGGGGCCACGGGGGTGGCTTCTGGGAGAAGCTGCTGGAAGCTTCCCCTGCATCCAACAGGGCCAATGCCAACTGGCTCCAAGATAGACCCACCCCTGGCTAAGGCTGAGCCCACCAGTGACACTGGTAATCCCTCCAGGATAACTTATTTAATAAGAGGGCAAAAAAGTTGCTGCATGAAAGAAACAACAGCCAGAGGAAGGAGAATATGTGAGAGAAACAACTCTGAGGACACCAAGTAGGGCAGGAGGTGCTCCAGACACTGGAGCAGAGACTCATCTGCAGCCCATGGTGAAGATGATGGTGAGGCATGTTGTCCACCTTCAGGAAGAGACTGCTCCAGCGTGGGTCTCTCCTCTGACACATCTCTCCCCTCTTTCCTCACTGCCCTTGGTCTCCCCATGGTTACCCCTCTCCATCCCACTCTTCTCCTCCCCTCCAAAACACAAGAGCTTGCCCAACAGGTTTTTCCCCTTGTAGATATATTGCCAGAGAGGTCCTTCCACCATCAATGATTGGCTCAGCTTTAGCCAGAGAAGGCTCTGCCTTAGAGCCAGGAGAGCTTCTAGAAGCCACCCTCGTAGCCCCTTCCCCATTACCAAAAACCCCACCAGACACAAAACCAACACAAAAGGGACCTTTGGAGATCATCTAATCCAAACCTACTGCTCGTCCAGGGCTGCACCCAGTGAGGCTGTGATGATTTTGAAGGATGGAGCCTCCAGAACTCCTCAGGGAAACATGTTCCAGGGCTTGACCTCCCCTCCAGATAAATTCTGTATTACGATTACCAACAGATTGTCGTATTTCAGTGTGTGCCTTTTGATGTGTCTCAGGAGCCTTCACGGGTATTTTGCAATGGCCTAGGCTTGGGGTTGCCCTCATCAAGCCCCATTTTCCTCTGGATGCTCCCCCTACCCCCATCATCTGCCTCTGGGGCCAAGCAAGTTGCCGAGGGGCTCCCCACACCCCCACCTCAGCTCTTCACCTCTCTGTTCCTCAGGCTTCTGAAGCTGGAACAGATTCATCCAGATAAAAGGTTACTCCAGAGAAAAGTTGCTGTGAGGAGCCAGTACCCCCTCAAATCTCCCCTTAAATCTCATCTGTTCAGCAGAGCCGGGGCAGCCTCCACAAAAACCCGGGGTGCTGGGCACTGCTGGAGGCTGGACGCGCCCGAGCCCTGCAGCACCTCCTGCAGCACAGGCCAACACTCGCCCTTCCCAGCCATCACCCTGTCCCTGTCCTCCGGCGCCAGCCTTTGAAATCGGCCTGTTAAGGGAGGGGTTAATGTCCCAGGAATCTGGAACCTGGGTTATGGAGCAGGTAATTATCTCCCCAAATGCACATTCAGCCCACAAGACTGAGCGTCCCTGGGGGTGTGTCTTCTGCTGCTGGTCACACTGGATCTGGTTCACACTCCAAGGAATAACTGGAAAACCCACAACATTCACCCGACGGTGAAAATCGCTGGCTCGGGCAGATGGGAGCTGGGGGAGCCTTGCACCCCAAGTGGGCAATCATCCTGCCTGTCCATTAGAGCCGCTCCTTTGTTTGCTTGTTTATTTTTCTTCCACAAAAACCTCCTTCCAATAAACCCAGAATTCACCCAATTTCCCAGTTATCCTCAATGTCAGGCTCCTGCTACCAAAGCCTCTCCTGAGGGACCACACAGAGGAGGCAGCTCTTGGCACGCGTGACATCCACGCACACGAACAGAGCCCTTGTATTTAGTATTCCCTGTATATGATTTTTTTTTCTTTAAATGCCATTAGGCATAAGCTGATCTCTGTTTATCTCCTGTGCTGGGAAATGTGCTCTCTGGACAAGGCAGCTTCTCTAAGCGTGGTGCCAGGGACCTGGAAGTGCTGGATGATCCCACCTACACACAAGCACACAAACAGTTCACCGGGAAAAACCTGGAAAGATATCGCTCAACGTTCTGCGTGGAGGGATGTTTGTGCCAAAGCTGCATTTCTGCTATTGTAGAATAAAAACAGGTAAAATTAGGGAAATAATAAAAGATCAAAATCAATTTCTGCTGGAGGAAAAAAAAAAAAGTTCTCGGACTCTTGGAAAAGTGCAAATGGACTGAAAAATAGTCTCAAGACAGAGCGAGCACGTGTGGCCTGTGCTGCTCTGAAAGAGGTCAGGTGTCCCAAAGCTGTGGCAGTCTGGGAATTTAGGAGGTCTTGACAAAAACAGGCACCTCTGCGATGCTGGCGGAGTAGTTCCTGAGGACGGTGCCTCCGTCGAACACGCGGGCGGTGTTGGTGTCCATCCATAGGAGCCCTTCTCCAGGCAGGTAGATATCTCTCCACATTTGCCCTTTCTCTGTTATAGGGGCCACCAGGACCTGCAGTAAAAACAAACAAAAAAAACACACAAAAAAACACACACAAAAAAAAAAAAGAAAAAAGAAGAAAAAGAAAGAAAAAGAAAAAATAAATGTAGCAGTCAGAGGACGAGCCAGGACATGCTGCTCGCTGTGCCAAGTGAACCAGGAGGCTACAGGGACAAGTGGGCAACCACCGAGCAGATCAGGACGCCTGGCCCAAAGCTGAAGGTGAGAGGGTCCATCCACACAGCAGAGGCCAAAACTGGTAAGCTCAAGGCTTCCTGAGCTCTGGCAAGAGAACACAGTGGCCTTCATTTGGTGGGATCACCCCCACCTGCAGTAGCCTCTAGAGTCCAGTCAGCTCATATTTTGGAAGATTTGAACAAAAAAACCCATCAGAAATTCATGTTTCCTGCTAAACAAGGCTGATGCTTCTCAGCTGAGCAAGACAGGGTGGATGCAGGAGCACAGGCTGGACAGGCAGGAGCCCAGACATCCCAGGGGTTGCAGGTGGGTTCAGGCTCACACAGAGCAGCTTGTGAGGCGGATTTCTGGGACTGCAGTTGGAATTGGTGGCAGAGTCAGGGAGAGAGACATCCCTGTGCCGTGTCGGGAGGGGATTTGTGGCAGAACTGGGATTTTGCCTTCCCTCCCGTGACCCTGTGCTTGGGAGGACCTGGTTCAGGCAGACTCTTTGATACAACTTACTCAACGATGGTACAAAACCCATCACAAACCTCGTGTTTCAATTAGAAATGAACACGTTACAGGGTTGGGAGAAGAGCTTTAGCTCCAGATTGATAAACAGGAGCCAAGAGGCTCCCACCAGCCCTTTGGTTTTCTATACGAGTGCTGTATTTGGGGAGGATGCGAAGAGGCAGATGAGTGAGACAGGGACACCTTATTTGCTGCCAGTTACCCTTTGAGTGCATCCAGCCCCCACCTTTCCTACCTCATCTCCAATGAGAAACTCATCCTCGATGGTGAAAGCGGTTGGATCCGCGGGACTGAGCCACCAGGCCGGCCGGAAGATGGGGTACCCCAGACTGAGCCATTCCTCGCTGTATTTTATCAGGAGCGGCACAACGAAGTCCCGGTGCCTCTGGATGCATTGTCGGGTAAGGTTCAGGACCTGCAGGGTGGGGAAAGGAAAAGAAACCCATGACAAGTCCTTCACCCAACAAACAGCAAGGCAAGCAGAAAGAAAAAGGAATGAAAAACCCCAACTCTCTCTCTCTATATATATTTCTTCTTTCTTCTCTATATGTTTCTTCTTTGGGAAGAGAGATTATCAAATTGCAATGGCCCGATGGAGTTATGGCAGCTAACAAGGTGCAAAGAGGGTTGATACAATGGACTTATTCCCATTTAGACAGGGGTGGAAGCTGCACTGATCCCTTTAACCAAAGCAACAAACTCCTTTGCTGCTGGCAAAGAGATTTAAAGACAGTACCCCTTGTGCCCCCGAATCCAAAAATCACTCTCCCCTTTTATCACCCTAAGAGGGACATCCCAGGGAAAATGCCTCCAACTGTTCAAAGAGATCTTTAAAGAATCATGAATCTGCAGATGAACTGTTTGACTAGAGCACAATTGAACAGCTCTGGCAGCAAGAGGGAGGGAGTGAGACCCGTGACGACCACTGTCGTTCTGATGGGCTCTGCGGGTACCCGTCCCCTGCCTGCACAGAGCCACCAACGGAAAAGCCACAAAAACTCCCATCAATTTTGCATCAAAAATAGCTCTGAGAGCATCCGGTGGTCCAGTTCCTGGAGCAGAGAGGGGGACTTTGTGGGTAGCGAGAACAGGACAGGGATTTTTAGCCTCAGCTTTCCCCAGCAGGGGCACGAATGGCTTTTGGGGGTGTGTTTGTCACATAAGGGACAGCCAGTTCTCCCCTGCGGGGCAGGGGTACGTACCCAGGCGTCACAGCAGAGCCAGGGCGGTGTGCTGAAGGCCATCACCGGGAGAAACGTCACGATCTGCAGCCACCGCACGTACAGCTCCGGGTCCCCTGGGGCCTCACTGGCCAGGCTCCCTCCTGCCGGGGACAAAGAGCTGAGTGAAGCTGCTCAGGGGCATCTCATCAGGAGGTGAGTCCCACAGGACCTGCTCTCCATGTGAGTAGGACACGTTACCCCATTGCAAAAGGAGCTGAATTCTCCCCACCCATGGTTTTCTTCCTTGAGCACCATCAGCAGATGTCAGTCTGACACCCACCTCTGGCCGGTTCAGGACCAGTCATGCTGGGGATGAGGCTTCAGATTTTTTTAGCAGAACATTTTAAAAAGGGATTTCACTCCTGCAAAGAAAAGCGTTGGGAAACTGCTGGACTTTGCTGGCAGTTTGATGTGCAAAGAAGAGGCACCACAGGGAAATACTCCTGTAGTTTGGATCCCTTCAAATTCATAGCGAAAAGTAGTGGGGAAGCAGAGTAACTCTAACTAATCAGAAATCAATTGGTGTAGTAGAAGAGGATTCCAGTTCCCCTCTGAAAAACCAGAAAGGAGCTTGGGAAGGACAAGATGGGATGGGACAGGGAACAGGAAGCAAAGCCCCTAGAGCTGGAGAGTCCCAAGGAGCCATTGCTCTGAAAACCTGGCTCAGCTTCCCCTAGGAAGGGCACAAAACCCCTCTCGCCAGGGGCTCGCCCAAACCACCCACAAAGCCCCATTTCCTCACGAGGCTTCTCCCATCCCGAGTGTCCCCCACGAGCTATCGCAGCTCCCAACCTGCGGTGACGTGACCGACCCAACGGGTCGCACGCCCCAGCAGCAAAAGCCACAACCCCCTCCGTGCAGGGGGATCTGCTCTTGTCTGGCTCGGCTGAAATAAGCCAGGGGGTTCAGCATCTCTCTGGGGAGCACACTGGCATGTTCCCATTGCCTAACTCTTGTTTTCTCAGCAAAGCTGGCTAAAATCAGAAGCCAAATTGAAAAATGGCTCAACAACTCCTTTTTTTGGGGCTGTCTTTGCAGCTCTGCTCTCCAGGTCTGACACTTCACGTGCAGCCTCTGTGCATTTGGGGCACGTTTTCAACAACTCACCCGTCACCTCCAAGAACGGGGGAAATGAGCTGCTTGGCCCCGGCTAAAGGGTCGTTTCTCACCTTTTATAGTGTTCTTATTTAAGGATTCCTCAAGCCCTTGTGCTTTGGAGCAGAGATGCAAACTTGGAGCAGGACTGCTGGTGGTTTAGGAGCATCTGCTTCCCAGCCAGGAGCCTGGGCACAGCATTTCCCAGATCTGGGCTCCCTCTGTGCTTTGCCGGGTGGGGTTCAGCTCGAGCAAAGCTGTGAGGCTGCGGGCTGCCCTGCGCCTGAGGAGCTCTCTGAAGGGCATCCCCAGGGACCTGGCTGCTTCTGGGGCTGCCTGTTCAAGTTTAGAATGTGGGGGGTTTGTTTTCAATTCCTCAGTCGATTCCCCAGGAACACTTAACCTGATCAACTGAGAAAATTGTGTCCTGCGAACCAAGTGCTTCGCACCTTCCTAGAGCACACCTAAAGCAATGGTGCAAAGGTACCTCCCGTGCTCCTCTTGCCCCGACAGCTGCTGCAGGCACCTCTTCAGAAAAGCCAGAAATAGGGGGGGAAGCAGAAAACAAATTCTTACCTACTGCATCGGGGATGAAGAAGTTGTAGCCCAAGAGGCTGTAGTGCAGCACGGAGGGAATAACCCCCTTCAGCCCAGCGTGGCTCCAGTCCGAGCGCAGGGGGCTCATCTGGACGAAGAGCGGTAGGTGGCTGGATCTGGGAGGAACAGGCACAAACCCTGCGGTTTTAGATGGCTCACGGGAGCCCAGGCTCTTGGATGTCTGGCTGTCTTGGCTGGCACGGTGGTCAGACATGGGCTTCTCCAACTTAGCCCCTTTGCTGGAGGGAAACCAGTGTTCCCCAGTACCGCTGCTGCCCACTGAGCTCACCCTGCTGACTTTGGCAACCCCAATCCTCCTCCTCCTCCCCAAATCCCCTATTCAACATGAGGACCACAGTTTGGTGGCCCACCCTGAGGGCAGCACAGTCATGCTCTGGGGTGTAGCCATCTTCTCTGCTCCTTCTCATGGGGCAACACTCCCAAAACCCATTCCTGTGCCACGGGCTGGAGTGTCCCAGCAGCACCCTCAGCCCTGGGTCCACATGGTTCCCCAAACCAACCAGCCTCCTGGTGACATGCGTGGCCCCAGGGCATGTCCTGCAGGAAGGATTTCTCCACCTGCCTTTCATCTGTTTGCACTGAGCAGCTGTTCCTGGCTGAAGAAAACATTCTTTTTCCCCAAGTTTTGGTTTAGTTTTTTGTTTGTTTGTTTGTTTGTTTTCCAGTAACATTTCTATGCCTTGGGTTTACTTTTTCTGGGGCAAGGGCTAGGATTCACGTTGTCAAGCAACACCATGCAGCACACAGCATTTCTGGTGACCAGAAAGGGTCAGATCCAGGGTCCCAGACACATTACAACAGCTGCTTCAGAAGGTAACCCTGTTGTGGGCGATGCAAACACGACAAGCCAGGAACTGCAGTCGTCTGACCCCGCAAGCAGCTCCCAACACAGGGATTTGGCCAGGCCTCGGGGTTCCCCTTCTCCCTCCTGTGGAAGAGGCTGTCACCTGAACAGCCATAAGTGACAAGCTGCATTTTTATTGCACCTGGCATTGATGCATTTCAGCATTTTTATGCTCCAAGACATTAAAAAAAATAATAATAAAAAATGTAAATGCTCCAAAAGAGAGAGGAAGAGGAGATTTAAGAGCAAACCCTCCCTATATGTTTCCCTCAGACACCTCCACGCTGCTTCCCTGGGTGCTGAGCAGTGTCTTGGCATCCCAAGCTAATCCCTAAAGCATCACCGTGACCATCTCCTGCAGCCACTGGCTCCAGCAAAGCACCTTCTCCTCAGCACCCACCTGGCACCAGCGCTGATGACGGTGGCATTTCCCAGTGTCGCCAGTGCCACTGCCAGTGCTGCAGTGTACTTGTCGCCCACCAGCTCGGCGGGAGGTGGGACATCTTGCTCCAGGAAGGTGTTGCCCTCGACACCCTCAAAGACCATGTATGAGGCTCCCAGTACCTGCCGCAGGCGCCGGGCACGTGCCAGGTACCAGCTCAGCGCTGCCTCGCTGGTGACGTTCAGGCGGGCGCAGAGTTGTCCCTTCCACGTGGTCAGCAGCGGGATCTGCAGCAGAGGATGGAAGTTTGTGTCAGACAGAAGAAGGGAGACCTTCTGGGGGCCTTGCAGGACTTCAAGGGGCCTGGCAGAGAGATGGGGACAGGCTTTGGAGCAGGGCCTGTTGGGACAGGCCAAGGGGGGATGGTTTCAACTCCAAGAGGGAGATTCAGGCTGGAGAGCAGGAGAAATTGTTG
>JANIJG010025002.1:0-10390 GCA_024611175.1 Megaceryle torquata | reverse complement strand
GCTGAGGCTGTCCCTGCTCACTGCAGGGGGTTGGACCAGATGACCTTTAGAGGTCCTTTCTGGCCCAAACCATTCTACGCCCTCAGGCAGGGCCAATTTAGAGGACACTGGACAGCAGAGAACATCTCATTGCAACACGTCTTCTGTTTCCATTGCTCCCGTTTGCCTCTGGTCCCCGTGAAACGGCCGGGACACGGTGCTAACCCGCGGATGCTACAGCGCAGGATCGAAAATCGATTCACGTGTGCTGCTTTGTGAAGGGCAGCAACCTGCTGAGCACCTCCTTGCCTCCTGGTTCAAGCTGTTGTTCTCTGTTGCTCTAAACAGTTAGGCTGCTGCTTTTGTTCTGCTGCAGCATGAGCAGAGCACCGGGGAGGGAGTAGGGGCTATTTGTCTGTTTTTGTTGTCAGCCTTTGCTGCAGACACCGGAAGCAGCTGCGGACTACAGAGCACCTGCAGCTCTGCAGTTGGCAGATTATTTCATTTAAGCCTTGCCAACAGCAACTGGGGAGGACATCGAATGAATCTCTTCCGCTGCAGCCCCTTCTGACAACGTAAAGAATATGTCACCTCCTGTTTACTTAGGATTTTTTTCAAGTAATGCCACAATGACAGCAACGCTGTTAATTACTCTCAGCAAACCTTGCAGAGACCTCAATACACAGAAAGTCCAGGTGATTGAATGAATCATTAGATCAGAATGTGTCATGGCCTGTTGACTAAGTGTGTGTGTTCAATTCTCCACATGACTTTTGTTTAAGAACTTACCAAGCTAACAGGAGCAAATATACTCCCTAAACTGAGCCCCTGGTTTCTCTTCTGCAGGAACTGGACAACTTCCAGCTGTACCCCGTGGAAATACTGCCTGCAAAGTTATATATGGGCAATTTCAAGCAGGCCTGTGACCAACAAGTTCAGAAAGATCTGAAGATCAAAGCACAAGTCAACGTCTCTGAACAGCCTGCAACACTGTAAGTTCAATGGTTCAAGGTGTGCCCTCAGCAGCAAGGTGGCACTGCACCAGAGCCCACTCGCAGAGCAGTCAGCGCCTGGGGACTTCCAAGGAAACCTCAGTGGTTCACTGCAGATCCGAGTGCTATTCCAATCTCCAGAGTTAGCACAGCAGCAATGCAGTCCTGCAGCCCTCAAGCGTGACTGGGTGAGAGGACAGCTGGGAGGCCCTTGGCATTTGGAGTCCATCGCATACCACCATCCTTTGGGAAGAGCCTACACCTCTGAGTAGCTTTCAGAGCAAAATCCCGCACACACCTCAGTCTAAAAGCTAAATCATTGACATTTCACACTGTTGGTCTTCCTCCCTTACCTACATCTGCCCATGACCGCTCATCTCAGGCTGTAGGCCATGGTGGAAATGTCATTTCACACAGGGAAAGGTCCAGTGGCTTTTCTCAAGGTGGTGACCAACACAGTGTAACAAAGCCAATTACCTACCCCAGGGCACGTCTACCAGCAGACATTTCTCGTGCCTTTGGCTCCAGAGGAAAACATCAAAGGTCTCTGTGCCATGGGTAATGTTCCCGTGCCCTCTGCATGACATGCTTTCACCTTTCAGCAATTCCTCACCAACATTTTGCTCCATTAGTTCTGTGAGCTGAGTTCTCTGAGCCTGTGGAAGGAGGATGCTGTTCTGGAAAACCACATGAAGTGCACTGGGAGGCCATGTCCACAAAACTGCCAACCTGTGCACGGTGAAGGCACTCCTGCTTTCACTTCATCTGTCTTCATTTAGCTCTCAGATAAAGGAAGCTGTAGGTTAAGACATCAGTGCTGATACCACGTGGAATGGAAAATCAGTAATTAAACGGGTTGCCAATGACAAGCATCTCGGTGTCTTGCCATAACAAACCCCTTATCATAATGTTAATGATGACGATGATGAAAAACTCACATGTGTAACAGCAAACAAAATTACCAGCCTGCCTCCAACAAACACATTTTTCAAAGCTGCTTCTCCAGTCCATGTCACTCTGTGTGCTCTTTTCCCAGGTTTGCAGAAGAAGGCAAATCCCTCCATATACCTGTTCCAGATTCGCTCGAAGCAGATCTTTTTTCTTCCTTTTCCACCATTTGTCATTTCATAGGTGAGTTGTTCCTGATCTGGAATTCCTGAGGCCTTGCTCACTCTAGGCTAGGAGATGGGAGTGACAGCAATTCACTCAGAGGAGGGTCGTAATCTCTGAGATCAGTACACTCCCAAGCAAGCCCACACCCTGCCAGGTACCCAGCTGTCTCACTAACCAGCCTGATGGGCAGAGAGATTTGACAGGGCGCCCGACTCTGATTCACTCTCTGAATGTGAGTTCCTACTCACTTTGAAGAATACCCCTCTGACAGTGGTTAGCTTTCCACCCCATCTGAAAGGGCTTTGCTGCCGGATGTCCACCGGCTGTCACAGGATTCCCTCCTATTCCTTTGTTCTTAAATGCAACCCTTTGACTCTTACCAGCCCAAATCTTCACCAGAGCTTTGTGTGAGCTGGAGCGTGGCACACAGTAGAGAACTTACCACAAGATGCTGCTAATCTGCGATTTGCAGACCCACCAGGGCCTAGGAAGACTTTCAGGTTGGACAGCATAAACTTGCCTTCAGCTGATTACAACAGAGAGGGCAAGAAGAAACATCCTCTCCAGCTCAGTGCACAGCAGACACAGCTCCTGCAGCTCCCTCCTGTGACGGTGTCCCACCATGTCAGCATCTTCTGTCAGACTTAGGAAATAACACCCACTGCAGACCGAGGCCCTGCTGAGCACAGTACAGACCCAGAAACAAAAGGCCGCTCCATCCCCACAGACCTTGTGATCCAAGCACCATATTAAAAATGACAACTGGACACAAACAAAGGAAGAAGGAAATGATATTTGAGGGTATAGTTTTGTAGTCCTGAGCTGAATTGCGTGTTTTGCACGCACTGAAACCCAGTACCAGAATCCACTTACTTGCCTGTCGTTTGGAGGCAGAACTTTCAGAAGAAAGTTTCTTTCTTCCATTTGTGGAAGACTGCAAAACAAACTTAAGAGTTTATTAGCTGTGGCTCTTCTGGAAGCTTATACTGTTTACTTGATAGTCAAACTGTTTACTTCACAGTCTAGAGTAGATTACGTAAACTGGAGCGGCTATGGGTGGGGGTGAGCACTAGACTGAAGCTCTCCACATACTCTGAGAGGAGTTAGGTTGGACGTTAGGAAGAATTTTTTCACCTAAAGGGTTGTCAGGCCTGGGAACAGTCTGCCTGGGGAAGTGGTCGAATCACCATCCCTGGCTGTGTGCAAAAGTCACACAGATGTTGTGCTTAGGGGCATGGTTTAGCAGTGGACATGTAGAGTGGGGTTAATCGATGGACTCGATGATCTTGGAGGTCTTTTCCAACCTTGATGTTTCTATGATTCTAGGATTGTTGATATCCTAATGCCGTGTGTTGGAGTGAGGCCATTTCTACTCAGGCCTTAGAACAGAACTGGTATCTCGTGATAGAAAGACGTTAGAAAATGCTGGTTTAGTTCTTGGGAAAAAAAACCCAAACAAACAACCAACCCCCCCAGAAAGACTCCCCAACCTCTTGACATCAGTAAAAGAAGAGACTTTGCTCCATCAATTCTAGAGTTGAGTTGCTGATACTGTAAAAATGTGTCATGCTGCCTGCTCTGGAGAGGGAGGGAAAGAACTCAAAAGGTTATTAATAAAATAGGGAGCCTTCTAGGCAGGGAGCAGACTTAATGTGTTAGGAGAGACCAACAGCATCCTTGGGCTTGGCTTCTGTAGAAAAACGAGTTTGCTGATCTTAGCGATTTTCACTGTGAAGTATCCATCACAAAACCATCATAAAACCAGTGCCCTAGCTGGCGTGCTCACGCTTCCTGCTGGTGATCCCCACGGAGGGGTAAAGCTTTTGAACTAGCTCCCCTCCAGTTTGTGAGCTGAGAGTGGAGAACAGTTAGGCTCCGTTCACCAGAAATGTCAACACCTTTAAACCTTTCTGGGAGGAGTTTGAGTAGGTGACTGTGATGCAGCAGATCGGTCAGGGCAGACCACTTCAGTTATCTGATGTAACGGTGACTCTGCTCAGTAATGAAGCGTTGACTGGTCATTGTTGTTTCATTCTGGTGTTCAAAGCCACGTTTTAACTCAGTGGATTTTCAAGAAAGGCAAATGCTTACAGAGACAGGAGCTGGCAGTGCCTGTCTGCTGCTGTCAGGGTTCCAGGGGGCTCCTGTTGTCCAGCTGCTAGTCTGTCAGCTGCCACTGAGCTAGAGCTGACTGGACAATTGGCACCTTGATTTCCTGGATCGCTAATTTGTGGTTGGCATTTCTCCACTCAGATGCTCAGCTGGATCACGGAGCGGTGCTGGTGTTCTCCAGCCTGGGGATAAGCCGGAGCAGCACAGTAACCATGGCCTACCTTATCCATTCCTGCCAGTTCTCCCTGAAGGTACCTCACTGTCATATTCCCACAGCGCTGGCTGGGGCTGCAGCTCAGTTCTGTTTCTAAAGCCTCATTACTGTAGTAATGCGAAAGATATTATCTAGGCTTTCACGCAGACTATCCCCCGATAACGTAACAGATGATATTATATGAGATTGCACCTTCTTTATGCTGCTAGGGAGGTGGCGTAGGTGTGATCTGGGATCTGTGAGCCCTTACCCTGGCACCGCTGGTGTTCTTGCATTTCCTCACTTAACTACAGGGCTATAAAAACAAAGCTCTGGTTACAGAACTTTGTATTTCTGCTCTCCTGGATCTGAGAAAGAGAGTATCTGGAAGATATGGGAGTTAATCCCATCTTGTAATGTCTTGGGGTAACAGGGAAATTCAGAACCTGGTGCTTGCGGGGCTCTGATTTACTGCTGACTCCAGCATCAGCACTGACTTCTTCCAAAACCCTATTTTATTTCTCCGGAAGCCATCCCCTCCCACAGATACTGCTGTAGAGAAATCTGGGATGGGCTAATACTAGCCCAGGAGGGGTGGGCAGGTTAGATGGCCAGTACATGCTGCTCCATAGCTCTGAATAATGTAAGAAAAATAATGAATGGTGGCTGAGAATGACCCAGCTGTGCAAGAGCCCGGAGGCCTCTCCACAGGTGCCAGGCCCTTTCCCCCTCTGCACGGGCTCCGCGCTGCCATCGGCACCGGCTCTTGGTGCCCGCTTAGCACAGAGCAGGCCAGTTCCCATGGGAGCTGAAAGGTGTCACCTTAAAAACCTTGTCCTTCTTTGGAAAGGGCTTCCTCCTTCAGGAGCTTGAAAGGATTGATCAAGCTTCACCGAAGCTGGGCCTGTATGTAGCCATTTAATTGATTCTGTGTGAACATTTGCAAGAACAGAGGAAAGCTCTTCCCAGCGCCCTGTGCCAAGGGGCTGTTTCAGGCTGAGGCTGCCAGCGGGGCTGCAGACACTACTTCACCTCTGCTCCTCACACCGGGTGTGATTGCTCCAGCACCCTGGCACCGTTCCCTCGCACGCTGCAAAAGCCAAAGGCTGATCCTCGCCATTTCTCAGTGGCATCGACAGGTTGGCCTCAGCATTTTACTAAGTGCCAAGAAAAGAAGGGAAGGTTGACAGGGCAGCAGCGTGCTGCGGCTCGCCTGGGCAGTGCTTGCCCACTGCTGGCTGGGCAAAGCGGTCCTGGGGGATCAGCCTGGCAGACAAGATTGTTTCTCGCAGACGAAAGCAGCGCGATGGATTCCCATGGGATCCTTCAGCCAGTCTAGGCAAAGATCCTTGAAAGCTTCCAGAGACGTGGATATTGCAAAAGAAAGGCAGATTGGGGATGTGCGGCCCCTTATTCTAATAGGAATCGATACGTGAGCAGATCAACTGAGTTGGGGGAACTAGAGACATCCACACCATGGCCCAGAGGGAGAAACATTGGAAGATCAGCCTCGGAGCTGCAGAACTGCTGAGATTAGAAAAGCAAACCAATGGAGCACTATCTGCTAACCTTTGGTCCCATTACACTTGGGCAATCCCCCGAGTGTGGTGGGCAGACTTTTTGAAAAGCAGGAAGATGAGCGCTACTGGGAAGCCCAGGGATGCAGCTGGAGTAAAGCAGAGCGATGCTGGTGGATCTACCCTGTGTGTAGCAGAGGTCCCAGCTGATTACTCGGGACTAACAAATAATTAAGATGTCTGTAATTAATGCAGTGGGATAACGAGCTTCCTAGCCACTCTGCCACAACAGGTCACGCCAATCCAGAAACGTGATAACCTTTGTTGCTTGCCTGTGAATAGCTGAGATGTCACAGCCTTGCTGATTGTCCACAGAAGAAACAGCATTTTAGGGGAAAAATCCAGGACTGCGCTGCTGCATCGGTGCAAAATAACAGCAGGTACCTGCCAGGTAGAGAAAGCAGCCTGAGCTGTCCTCGTATCCAGGGGGGCAGAGTACGAAGGTGACAGGCTTCTGGACCCAGTCTGTCCCTGCCTTGGTAGACAAAGTGTTGTCTTTGTTCTTGCTGTCCTGCACAGGGAGCAAATGCAAAGCTGTGTTGTCCACACGTGTAGCTGCTGAGATTCAGATTCCTAACGCTGCTTTGCTTTCCTTCTGTTCACAGAGAGCCTGGGACTACGTTCTGAAATGCAAAACAAACATGAGACCGCACCGGGGCTTTGTGAAACAGCTCTCAGACTGGGAGACCCGAATCTACCGGACCACGATCACAGACATCTCCGAACCAAACTACTGAGAGGGAGCAAAGAGAACAGCCAGTGGGGGAAGGCACCTCCCCGTCCATACCACCGACTCTGTTTGAAGAAAAGATCTTAACATAATGGAAAACCTTTAATCTGTAGCTCCGTATTGTTTTGGGTCAAGTTTTGGAGCCATTAGGGGACCTCACCTGTGCTGCAGGAGGTGGCAGTCTGGGGAAGGTGTGTCCTGCAGGACATGGCCCATTACTCGCCGCTCCTCTCTTTTGTTATCAGACACGCCCCTTGCCCCAGCAATGGGGAAGTTATCGGGGGTTATCTCTGAAAAGGTTCATTGATCCACAGCATGAGATGGTAAACTTAGGGGTTGGCTGCGCCCGCTTCCAGCCCAGAGAGGTGATGACAGAATGTCCCCGTTTCATCTGTTCCACCACTCTGCGCGTGCTTCCCAGCAACCCAGACCTGGCCGTGGCCTCTCACAGACCTGCTGGTTGGATTTCGAGCAAGACCACACGTCCCATCTACCACCTTCTGATAAACAGCCGAACCAACCAAACCTCTCAGCATGGCTGGTAACTTTGCAGCATCGATCCTGTGACGTGACACGTCAGCTCAGACCTGTCCTCTCTCCCGTCGCACGGTGAAACCCTCTCGGTGTCACAAAATAAAACATTACAGAAAACACTCCTGAGCTGTCCTTGCACTCTGTGCTGGGCCAGGCACGGGGCAGCAGCTGCCAGATGAGAGAGGGAGGCAGTGAGACCGTGGGGTGCAGAGGGAGATGTGGCAAGGGGGGGCCATGCCCTGTGCTCTGCTCTCCTCAGGGCTCTCCTGGGAGGGTCAGCTCCAGCAGGACAAGGGGGTTGTCCGTGGGGCCGGCAGTGATGGCGAGCCTCTCCCCGCTCCCTTCCATCCTCCAGCTCTCCCAGCAGGAGCACTGTTCAGCATTCTGGTGCTGGAGCGTGGCCAGGCAAGGGCAACGGAACAGGGGAAAGGTTTTGACCACAAGTCTGGTGAGGAGCTGGGCTTATTCAGCCTGGAGAAAAGGCGGCTCAGGGGAGATCTGTCTCTCCACAACTCCCCGACAGGAGGTTGGAGCCAGCTGGGGTTGGTCTCCAAAGGAACGAGCGTCAGGGTAAGAGGAACCGGCCTCAAGTTGCCCCAGGGGAGGTTCAGGTTGGAGCTGAGGAACAATTTCTTCCCCTCCGGGGCTGTCCCAGGCTGCCCAGGGCAGGGCTGGAGTCCCCGTGATCCCCGGAGGGGTTTCCAAGCCCCCCGTGGAGCTGTGGTGCTGAGGGGCATGGGTCAGTGGTGCCCGGGCAGTGCTGGGAGAACGGGTGGACTCCATAAACTGAAGGTTCTCTTCCAAGCAGGACGATTCGGGGATTTTCCGGGGATTTTCCCGTTCGATATTCCCCCGGTTGGTCACCGGAGTCTGCGGTTGGAGCAGGATCCGGCCGGCCCGCACCGTTCTGCGGGGGGGTTCACAGCTGGCAGCGGACGGGCCCTCGGCGCTCGCAAAGCCCCGTGCCCCGGGTCACGCCGGGGCTTCTCCGGTCCCTCCACCCTCGCGGCCGCTGCCGACGGGGAGAGGGGGACGCGGCTGGACGCGGCCCCTGCCCCGCCCCCGAGGGCGTGCCCGGAAGCGGGGCGGGAGGCGGCGGCCCCAGCGCCGCCAGCCGGGCCCGTTCCCGTTCCCGTTCCCGCCGCCATCGCCGCCATGGCCGGCGGCGCTTCGGCCGCCGAGTGCCTGCGGGAGTGGGAGGAGCTGCAGGACGGCTACCAGCGCATCCAGGTACCGGGAGACCCCGCACGGGGACGGGCCGGCGGCTCCATCGGGGCTCGACTCGCCCCCGAAGCACCGGGGGGGGAGGGGGCAGATCGTTAACTTGTCCCGGGTCAGCGGTTGGGCGGGGGACCCCTCCGGCAGAGCCGAGCTCCCAGGAGCTGCTGTCATCGGGGCTCCGAGGAGGCGACGGGTGCCCCGGCAGCATCCCCGGCACCCTCCGGGGTCTCCTCCCTGGATTCCGGTCGCGTTTTCCCCGGTGTCCCAGCCCTCGGTCACGACTCGTAACCGAGCCCTTGTGCTCCGAGGCAGGACTGGCCGAGCCGGGCAGGGGGTGTCCCCGGCCGTGGCCGTGCCCGTGGCGCGGAGACGCGACGTCTCCGGGGTTTAAAGGCCGGGAGCGGGGAGCGGCGCTGCCCGAGGTGCGCAGATGCCGCTTCACCCTCCTTATCGCTCCCGTCAGCCTGGCCCTGGCCGGCCCGAAGCCAGCCTCGCCGGGGAGCCGGCCGGGAATCCGCGTGCCCTGTCCCGACAGCCTTCCCGCCTCCACCCCGGGCACCCTCCCGACGGGGCCCCGGCACTCCCCGGGGCTGGCTGGGGGCTCAGTGCCGGGAAGGCGACCGGTGTCAGAGGTGTTTCCACCTGCTCTGTCTAATCCCCGGTGCCGGGGGAAGGAGTGGGCAGGGTTCAGCTGGAGCCAGGGGTCACCCAAGGAAAAGGTTGGCCAACCGTCTTCTGCTGCGGTTTGGATCAATCGGCTGCGCCTGCACCAGTTCCCTTTTCCCCTCCTTCCCCCCGGAGTGGGTGAAGCGGATGTTGTTGCGGACACGTTGCAGCTGTGCCCAGATCTGGGGCAAGGGAGGCTTTGAGAAACCTCCTCTTGCTCCACAGGGCTTGCATGGATATCCTGGGTTGCCCGCTCTGAACCCTGCAGGGTTCCTTCAGAAACATTCTCCTGGGGCGGCTCCTGGTCCGGGCTGTCTCTGAGTGTGGTGCTCGGGCACTGGCACAGCTGAAGGAGCTGCCACAAACACCGCTTGCTCCCTGTTAACTCCTGAGCAAGAGAATGACCTGGCTCTGGATGGGAGCTGGAAAGCTTGATGGCTGAGCAGGGAACATCCTGCAAGAGAACAGGGACATAAATCCCTGATAGCCAGGGCTATCTGGGATCTGTTCCCACCCCGCTGCTGCTTGGCACTGGGGGCAGAATGAATTGTTTCCCTCCTCTGCGTCTCAGTTTCACCTTTCTCCCTTGGGAACAGCTTTGAGATCTGCTGATAAAGTGCTCGATAAGAGCTATGGAGGCTAAAATGTGTGTGCATCAAGTTCTAGTCCAAGGGTTGTTGCGAGCAGCATTGAATTCCCTGGTGGAGGTGCTGTTCAAGCTGCCCGTGGTTGAGGTGAGGCTGTTCTCCAGCTGACCTGGACAGCAGGAGCATGGATCCAGCACACTCTCTCCTTTCCTTTCTAAATATAGCAGGAGAATGGCATCCAGGCCGAGCCAGGTGCGGTTGGGTTACCACCACACGAGGAGCCGGGCACTTGGCCGCAGCCCTGCTGTGAGCCCAACAGCTTCACCCCATTCATTGATGGGCTCCTTCCAGCTCTCTGGGGGTGTTCACGATGGAAACCCCAGAGCCAGAAGTCAAGGCAGCAGCATGTGTTGCAGGAACCATTCCATCCCAGCAGTCAGCCCTGGCCCTAGCAGCATTTTTTTTTTTCAGTCTTTCCTATCTGCTCAGCCCCACTGAGGCCACCTGTGAAAAGCTGTGTCCAGTTCTGGGATCCCCAGTTCAGAAGAGACAGGGAGAAAGTCCAGGGTGGGGTTCTGAAGATGCTGAGGGGCTGGAACATCCCTGTGCCCAGGACAGGCTGAGAGCCCTGGGGCTGTTCAGCTGGAGAAGAGCAGCCTGAGAGGGGAGCTGAGCAATGCTGAGCA
>JANIJG010024999.1:32965-57780 GCA_024611175.1 Megaceryle torquata | reverse complement strand
CCCCCCTCCCCAGCTGACTGCCGCCCTGGACCCCCCCTCCCCAGCTGACTGTCGCCCTGGACTCCCCTCCCCACTGCCAAAGATTAGGGGCTGCAAGTATGCGACAGCCACATACTTGAAGAGCAAGGAGGGGAAGGACACCTCTTGTTTCTTGGAGCAGAGGTATTTTCTGGTGTAGAGATTATGCAACACAAACAGAAACCTAATAGAGGAGGACACGGCAAGAGAAGGTCCAGCTTTTCACCATAGGATATTCATAACGTCCCTTTTGTTTTTCTAGTACAAGAGTGACTAAATAGCCTCTAGTCCTGGGAGGACTGTCAGATTCAAGTTATCAGCTATTATTAGAAACAAAACAGTTATTCTTCTTACTTGCAGGGAAGTGGGGACCTAGCAATGCCAGTTTAATAATGAAAAAGCTTTCTTTTTATCACTTGTACTAAAACCTGTGTGGGGGTGGTCCTTGAGGGTATTTGCTGCATTCAAAAAGATGCACTTCAGAGTGGATACAGTAGATAGGTCACCATATAGCTCTCCTCCTCATCTCTAAATTCACACACACTCTATCCTGAGCACTGGAGGAAACATGGCCCTATTTGTTCTTCAAGTGGAGGGAAAAAAAATCAGTACATATTTGGTCAAGGGATTTTTGTCCAGCCTCAGTTAGTTGGACACGTTAGTTCATTTTCTCTAAAACTCTTAAATATCTGTGGACACGTATGTTTGTAATATATCCAACATTTTAAACTCTTTGGCTAAGAACGTGTTGCAAAGGCCATTATGATTTTGAAAAGAAATATGTCTACTCCTAGCTTTATCTTTTCTCATCCAGTTTGTAAGATTTCTATCTGCCCATCCTCCTTGGGATGTAGCCTCTTTCCAAGGGGCACTGCAGAGGGGATTGGCAAGGGCAAGAGATAAACCTGAATATATAGGTTTAATATAATTACAGTTATATAACACATAGCTCTGGCATAGTTGGATGATTGTCCTCAAAACCCCCTCCTTTTATGTCCTACAAAACCCCACGTATATGTCCACAAAAAGAACCCAAAAAAGCTTGTAACCCAACTATGTGATTGGCGGTATTTTACTTGTACCTTCACTGGACCGTGCGGCAATCAATAACATGATTCCAACATTATGGTTTCAGTTTTATAGCTTTAAATAGCTTTATTTATTTAATCAAAAATTAATACAAAGTTCACGTGGTTTAAAGTGTCCATAGCAGTGGTACGTTTAATGCCTGCTTAGTATTAATTTCCACATATTTTACAAAAGCCCCCGACCCTGTGTGCTACTACTGCCCTGAAAATCACCACTAGGATTGCTACATTGCTTTACTTCAGCTTATACCTACAGTGGCATGTTCTTACTTTGAGATGCATTCTGCTAAATTGAGATGCCTTTAAATATCAGTCTTAAATTTTTACTTTTGCCTTCCTGTACCTCTCTATATAAACATCTATATAAATATATACACACACACATAGATACACATGATTCTGTGCTTGTGGGTTCATTCCCCTTGGTGCTCTAACCAAATTCCTTGAACCTGAAGGAATATTACCAAAATGGAAATGTATAAATGTAACCATCCCGTTCTTTAATGCCCCTATGGTTTCTAATTTGGATATAGCCAATGGGGATCCCTTAACATTCTTCTTTTTGTTTTCCCTAGCAGAGGCTCGAGACAGTGTTGGAGCTGAGTAGATTTATCATTTAGGAAGGACTAGGAGGTGGTTTTGTAAGCACCTGAAAGGGAGGAGAGATAGAGAGAAATGTCAAATAACTACTCTTAGCTACTGCTTCGTTACAGCGTCCTCAGAGCCTGCCCCGTTCACTGCTACAAGGCTAGACCTGAATCGTGACCAGTTTCTTCCAGAGAATGACATACTGGTTACTTTCAGGCTTAGAGGGATTTATAATTTTGGAGGGATAGTTGCCAGCTATTTATGTTTTGGGATAATGTGGGTTTTTTCCTTCACGTTCCAGTCGCAGTATGGGACGTACAGATGCGACAGAACTTTCGTCTGGTTTTCTTTTCTCTTTTATAATTTAAAAAAATGTTCTATTTCATATTCTATTCATATTCCATCTGGCAAGAAAAGTCGTCTTTGCTGCCAAGACCAGGACATTCAATAGATGATATACTTAAATCACTAAAATGGTAGAAAATTGCACCACATAATCTGAAATGAAGAGTCATTACAGGGAAACTCGTGGTAGTTAAGATGGCTTTTGGTGATTTGACAAGTAAACTTAGAGGATCGAGATTCGAATCGAGGATAACGATCAGTTTATAGTAGGTTGAGCAATGCTTGAATAGGATACACAGAGAGAACTAAATTTCTGCCTAGTTTGTCTAATACACATAGCAGAAATAGCTGCTGCAGTAGATAAGATTTGTTGTTCATTTTCCCCTGACTTTTGATATCAAATCTGTTCTAAATGCAGACTGAAAATTCAGTTGTCTTCTGATTTATTCTGTATAATTCTAGGAAAGAGTCACTTCTTTGATTTTTGCAGCCTGTGGAAGCACTGGAAATTTTCTGAGGCTTTTTCCAGGGTTGGAATGCAAGATTGGACTGGGTTGATCAGCAAGATCTTTCTGTTTGCCAGTTTGGCCTTGCTACTTTTCATGGAAGTCTCTTTGCGTGCCTTTCTGCAACTCAGCTCCGTGCTGGGAGAGAGCATTTGGGTGTCCCTTGTCAGAATAAGGAGGGAATTTACACTAATACTAATGCTAGAATTAATCAATTGCTACAATTAATGAATACTAGTATTCAATACAGTTGATGCGGCTGAAGACCAAGATGTTTCAGGTGGTTTTGCACCACTAACAGAGTTATTTACTCTTACGGATGCTTCTAACTGTCCTCCCCAGTGAACTCTGCTACAGTGGGTTGCTTATTGGGGATGGCCGAGTAGGTGATGGGGTATTGTAGACTTTTGTATCTGTTCAGTAGGCTGGTTTTAAGCTTTTAGTAACTGAAGCTTGGCAGTGTTTTTCGCTGAAAAATAAAGTATACACAGAACTTGTGATAGGGACCACATCCTGTGAGGCGATGCCATTTCCATCCTTTTCAGCAAAAAACCAAACCAAACAACAAAAAAATCACGCACAAAACCAAACAAGCAACAACAAAACCAAAGAAAAAAGGAAATAGAACAGAGTAGTTTAGTCAGAAATTAAAGACTTGTCCCATTTGAAAGACCAACAATTTGACTTGCCAAGGTTTATTTTATACATTGCCAACTATGTTTCCTACCCAACCAGCAATAATTCCTAATTATTTCACTGTATAACCTAGTCATCACCTATAAATAAGAAATTTATGTGTGTGACAGTCTCGCTTGCTTTCTTGCTACCAGCATGGAGTCGTGTGAATTCAAAATAGTCCTGGAGGCTTGGGTTTTGGGTTGTCTCAGCTGTGCCTTCTGCTGTCTGCTCACGCAGCTTCAGCTGCTTGGAAATTTTCACTGTTGCAAGTAAAGTAGGTTCTCCCACACTTCAATCTACTAAAATAGCCTTGGGCATTTTTGTTGTATTAATAGATTTGTTCAGCAATTTAACTTCTCATATACAGCTTATTATCTACAAAATCTGATGGGCAGTTTAAAAAGCAGTCGCCTTTCTAAATGCCTTTAGTTTTCAGAGGTAAATTTTTCAGACCAGATGTCCTTCAGTAAATAATCTCATCTTTATTTTGCTGCTTTTTCCTCCTTTTTTTTTTTTTTTTATTGGAATTCTAACTATAATTCAGAGATCAATTTCCACTTCTCAGTTTCACGGCCACAAAATCATTTGCGCTAGCTGGAATTCAAATTACATCACTGGGCTGCACCTAAGCTTTCAAATATTTTTGTAATTCCCAAGATTCCTCTGCAAGAAAGACCCAGAGAGATCTGTCCTACCTCTTTGCTACAGAAGTGTATTTCCAGATGGAGGACAGAAGTTGTAATGCTAAGCAGAAATTGTTTTCAAAAATAGAGCATTTTCATCTTTCTCAACTTGGAGATTTCTGAAAAGATAAAAAGCACCTGGGCTTCTTTTTTTGGGAGGGAAGATGTTAATTTGGACACTGTGTTTCTGGTCATGGTAATTTGCCAAGGGGCGGGTGTTTCTGGTTCTTTCACACTGATGCTGTGCAGCTCTCCCACTCAAACTGGGGTCTTGTCCAGCCTCAGGGGAGAACAGGAAATACACATGATAAAGAGGTAGCCTGTAGTGACATTAAAAGCCCTACGGTGAGATGCTTTTCTGTCCCCCTAGTACATCAGCTTGAGCTCCAGCCTCCTCTTTCAATAGCACCCCTAAGTACTGTTTCCATTTGAAAAAAACCCAACTGAACAACAAAAGTATAAAGTTTGCCCTTCACAGAGGTGCTGAAAGTGATGTACCAGGACATCAAATCACCACTAAAAGCCTAATGTGAATTTACGGGCCAAAAATTGACATGTTAAATGGCAATTTGAAAAATATGTTAACTGTCTTGGACATTAGGCCTTTTTTTACTGTCCCTGGCCTGGGGATTTTGGCCCGGTGGAAAGACAGCACGTCGTGTAATGGCACAGAACTTCAGATTGAAAATGTTTTCTTGAATATTTCAGAAATATGTCTTAAAATAAGAAATTAATTGGTACATCAGCCTTCTGTTGCCCCGGGGAAACATAGAACTCTTCAGTTTTGGATATCGCCTCGTCATTGTTTTTATCTTACGTAAACATAATCCACTGAATCTCTGGAGCTGATGAGAAGGGTGTGTTACAAGCATTGCGAAGAGCGAGGGAGACTTGCAAGTAAGACTTGTTCGAGCAGGAGAAGATCAGTACTGTGAACAAGTGTTTCCATCCTGTTAACTGGGTAACTGTTGTTTTCTTTCCTGCTAGTGCTCATGCTCACAGGTGCAATTACTGAACTTCCAGCTGCCAGCACTTGCTGAAGTTAAATCCCAGCCTGACATCTGGTTTAGTTTTCCCCAAGAAATGGGGTGAACTGGATTTCTATGTCCAAACTGTCAAGGCCATTAGAGAACATACACATATATGAATGCTTAGATCTTGCATGCAGGTTTTTAGAGCGGGAACTTTCTGAGAATAGGCAGAAATAAATGCAAAATATTGTCTCAAATCGAAGTCGTGTAGCTGTTGTGAAGACCTGAGAAACTCTGAATTATCCATGACAAATGCTGCACTATTATGTAGAGTTTGGAGTTCAAAGCATCATCAGCATTAAGAAAGAAGCATTGTCACCCCAGCCCCATTAGTCCTAGGGCAGGACAAGTCAGACCCCAGCTTTTGTATTGCACAGTGAATATAGACCCAGCTTAAGGAAAGGAACTTGAATCTCACTGCGTTGCTTAAGTGAACTAATTGTTGTTTTGACCAAAAAAAAAATACCAGCTCTGGCCTAAGGATGAGCCAGGTTCTCTTTTCCTTACTCGGGCAAATAGTTTTGGTGAAGGTCCCAAGGAATTCAGACTGCTGCCGTTGTTTCTGGCGGTACATAAACTGAAGACCTGAACTCTGTGACACGGAACAAATCGTGCAGCTCCTCTCCTTCAGTTATTCTGTTTATTAAATTGGAATACCAAAACCTAGCTTCTCACAGGGGTGTTGTGAAGATTAATTAATTAGCTTGTAAAATGCTTTGATCCCATAAAACACAACGTAAGTGGGAAGCATTATTAGGAAGAATTATAAAACGCCGGCCTTCATATGCACCTTGGGACAGCTGTTTTATAGACACAAATCTGTTCCGCTCGCCGCAGAATCACATTGGTCCGCTCTGCCTACGTGGCAGCCCCTTCACAAAGTGAGGCAATTTTAGGAAAGGTGCAGTTTTTAGAATAAAAAGGAGATCACTGACTGTCATAAATCCATCTTCCAATTAGGTATTCACGCGTTAAAGATACGTTGTTTGTTTTTCTGGGGGATTTGCAATGGTATAGTTTCAGAGCACCTCCAGCTGCAGCAGGATGGAGGGTAGTTGGATTTGGAATACCTTCCCTACCTGAAAGAAAACAAAGATATCTTTCTACTTCAGTTTCTTTATTGGATCTTAAATACAGGATAAGTATTCGAGACGGTCTTACGCTTTTATTTTATATGAAGTGGCTGTTAAATCATTATATGTGAATAATTAATTCAGCTAAGCTTAATAAGGAAAAAGCTTTAGGTCACGGGAATCTTTTCCATTAAAAGCCCTATTATCCAAGATTATTACACTGCAACAAAATGAAAAAAAAAAAAAATCTTAGTTTTATTGCCTAATGGGCAGACTGTGGCCTTTACATTAGCAAGAAAAACTCAGCTATAGAACCAGGTCGCTCCAAGAGTATGGCATATTCCAAAACCAATTAGAGGTCATCAAACATTTTAATCTTGAAGTGAAATGTAAATATTAGCATAATTCAAAATTGCAGCGATCGTATCTTATTTCCCATCTTTAATGTGTTTGAGTCATATCGGTTTTAGTACTTTATGATCCTGACAATGGAAATTTTCACGTATAAAGTCACAGAAGGCTCTGATCAAGCCTCAGCTGCTGAGATAAATGTTGACTGTGTATATACACACATGGTTAAATTCATATTATATAGATTTGATATATTAATACAATGCACGTTTATAAAGTTATACATGCACATATTTTTTGTCTACAATTTGTCTACTTTTTTTTTTTTTTTTTCTGCAACCTGAGATGGATGCCATAAAAAGGGGCAGGGTCATAGAGCTTTGAGGGAAGTTTTAAGAAAAGGAAAGGTTTTGATATCGAGTTCAGAACTAATAATACCTCTTTTATTTCCTCAGTTTCTGTTGGTCACAAATAGTCACTTTCTAGTTGCTCTTGTGATTGCCCAGATGTTTTTCTTACACACTTTTACCCATGCTACTGTAAGACAGCGTTGAGTACTATTTCTTAAATGAAAGCAGCATTTTCCTTTTTTTTCCTAGCAAGTGTTTTATCTGAATTTGTAACTACTTGGGCTTCTTTTTCATTCCAGTTGCCTGTCTAGTTTTAGTGATTTTTTTTTTTTTTTGAGCAGTTTTCCTTTGGTTTTGAACATGCTTTCTGAGACAAGAATTATTTGTTCACCTGCTATTTTATCATATCTTGAAAAGCCCGATAACGAAGTGGTTCCTGAGAAATAAGACTTACCTAAACTCCTAAGTATTAGTTTTAAATTATTTTTCCTGCATCTCCTAAGTCTATTTTCTATTTCTTTATCTTTCTGAAAATTTAGATTTCTTAACAGCCCTCAATGTGCAGAGCAGGTGAGGAGACCTTTTCTGACCTTTTCTTGGGACGATAGTCAGTCTTGCTTTGAAGGAAACAAACTAGTGTAAGTTACAAGAAATTCTGGAGATTTTATGCTTCCAGGTAAGTTCTCCAGACTGCAGGAATGTGTGTAAAGCATCTGCAGAAGAGTACTTCTAAACCATGCTTATTGCTGGTCTGTCAGCTATAATGCTGGCATTTGTCGTAGCCATTCAGTGGATATTTTTTTTTTCCCTCCTCTAAATCACTTTTGTAAGAAAGCAGTGCATTTTTTAAATTTCTATTTATTTATTTATTTATTTATTATTTATTTTCCTCCTTGTGCTGTTTTCTTTCTGAATAGGCATCCCTAGAACACTGCCTGCTTCTGCTAGTCTGGAACCATTTCATTTTAGGAGAGGGAGAACGGAAGAAGTTTGGAAAACCATTCTTTTAAACTCCCTTGAATGTGCCATCTGTTTGAGCAGATGGGAAAAATGTCTCAGGGCCAGAAGGAGACTGCGAGATCAAATCACAAGGAAAGAACTCCATGCAGACATGTTCCTAATGTCAGGGGAAAAGAAAAAGGACCTTAGCATTACCTCAGTGGTGTGACCTGGAGACTGGCCCCTCAGAAATTGCCGTCTCCAAAGCAGAAGATGGAATCGACACCGTATAGATTCCCATGGCACGTAGTCTGTGGACACTCTTTTCTGGGCAACTGCCAGAAAAGAACAAATGTTCAGGTCCTAAATTATCCTCATATATGAACTGTAAATCCAAATTCAGCATTTTGCAGAGGGGGATTGCCAGAGTGCATTATCCTCGTCAGCTTCCGAATTGGGAAATCATTATGTTCCCTCCATCTTCAGATGGTACAGTACGTCATTCTTCAGAAGGCTCTTTCTGGAAAAAAAAAAGCCAAACCAACCACCAAAACCTGCAATAACTGCAGACTATTGACTCTACACGACACCTTTCAATGAGTTACAACTTCTGTTGTTCGATGGCCCTTGCTGACAGTGAATGTTAATTCACATATGCTCTGAAAAAAGCATCGGAGAATTGTTTAGGTTGGAAAAAACCTTAAAGGTTATCAAGTCCAACCGCTAAACCAGCATTGCCAAGTTCAGCACTAAACCCTGTCTTCAAGAAGCACATCTACACATCTTTTAAATACTCCAGGGATGGTGACTCAACCACTTCCCTGAGCAGCCTGTTCCAATGTTTGACAGCCTTTCTCTGAAGAAATTTTTCCTAATGTCCAATCTAAACCTCCCCTGGCAGAACTTGGGTCTGTTTCCTCTCGCCCTGTTACTTGGGAGAACAGATCAACCCTCACCTTGCTTACATCCTCCTTTCAGGTTGTTACAGGGAGCAATAAGGTCTCAGCCTCCAGGCTAAACAACCACAGAATCACAGAATGGTTTGGGTTGGAAGGGACCCTTCAAGGTCATCTAGTCCAACTCCCCTGCAGGGAGCAGGTTGGAACCCCAGTTCTTCCAGCTGCTCCTCCTAAGACTTGTTCTCTTGACCTTTTCACCAGCTTCTTGCTCTTCTCTGCTCAATGTCCTTGTAGTTGAGGGGCCAAAAACTATTTGAGGATGATCCCTTCCCTAGTGCCGCTGGCCATTGCTATTGCTGATAGGAGGCAGGATGCTGGTGGCCTCCCTAACAAGGCGAGATAGCTGGTACCACACAGGGAGAAACACTCCCTGCAAAATTCTGAATGCTTCTGCTCGTGTGGGAGAGCAACAAAACACTGATTTACCATGATCATGAGGCTTTGCACAGCCTGCTTCATAGCTGTTTTAACTGACACATTGCATATTTCCAGCCATGAAAACCCGTTGGAAAGAGCTTAGAAATCCCCTGAACTCAGATGACCGCAAAACATTTGTATGCGGTCAGCTGAGGAGGTGAATTATTTTTCAACCTAGCTGGTAAGCAATATCCTTTCAGTCAGATAGCATCATCTGCATTTTCATCTTCTCGGTCTCTCTCTAGAAGACGTCTTGTGTCTGCTCCACTTGGTTCTGATTGTAACAAGCAGAGATGACAATCGGTGCGCAAGATGGGAAACAAGACAAAGGCGAGGAGGCGCCTACTGAGTACTCATCCCTCTCTCCTTTTATTTTTAATTATACAAATTAGAAGCTTATTTCATAATTACATCCCAGACTATGTTTTATTCTTGTCTAACAACTGAGAATAAAGCACTCTGCATCTTTTAAACATTAGTCTGTGGGCTGTTTCTACAAGAGGGGTCTTCGAAACACATGTAATTCGAATATGCAAATGCTCCATTATGGTTCTCCTCAAATGCCTTTGAAAGTTGCTTCGTAGCATTAGTGTTGCTGGAGAAATGGCATGCGTGATGGAGAGGAGATGACTCTTGTTGCTGTTGGAGTTTTAGAGGTAATAGAGCAGCTTTAAGAGAGATGTGTCGTTAGTTATTTCCGTACAACTTTAGTATTCCTGTCTGAAAAAGAATTGTTGCTCTGGGTTGAAAACAGAACCACCACCCCCAACCAAATGGAGGAGTTCTTTTCCTTTTTAAAGGAGACACTGAAGATATAGTCAAGATTAATTACTTTTCCGTAGCCTTCAGTGTTCAGCTTTTGATGTGAAGTGGTTTTATGTCACAGAGAAGACAGGAGAATTTTAGGGAAACTATCTGCATATCATTAAGGCTGAAGGATTACTGATAAACTGTTGGATGCTGGTGTCCAGGAAGCTGATCTTAGTTTGCAGTTATATGTATCTTTAATAATACAAATACAGAAAACATAAACCTGGTTCTGATGGGTCCCGAAGTCTTTTCCAGGCTCTGAATTAGGATATTTTAAAAACATTTAGTTAGCTTAAAGAAAAAGAAAAACCAATCAAAAACCAACCAAGCAAACCAAAGCCAATCAACCAAGCAAGCCAAAAACAAATCAAAAGGCAAAAAAAAAAAATCAATCTGAGGAGTCATGAGTTCCAGAAGAGATGAAAATCCCACTGTTTCAGAGTCTGAAGATCTTCATACACAAGGATTAGGAAGAGGGGGTCCCATTGGTGTAAATCAACAGCAACTGCAATTTCCTATTTGTCAGGATTCCTGTCATCACCTCTTCTGCTGCACCTTTGACTTAACTGTATGGACCCAAAGCTTAGTGTGCATTTACATATCACAGCACTCTTTCTTCTGCTATACTGAACACTTGACACGAATTGTTTCCAAAACCATCTGAAAACATTACGTGTTTGGAACATTGTGTTATGTATCTCAGAATCTGATATCGTGGTGTTAGGGTTTGGTTTGGTTTGGTTTTTCTGTGTTAATATTTTGTTTCCATGTGTGTTGAAGGCATTTTTCATGTACTGAAGAAGATAGACTTCCATTCCAACTCTCTTACTTGGTCACATCTTGTTTAATCTTAATTTTCTTTAATCTTTTAATTTTATTTCAACGCACCTTTAATTTTAATACAACCTGTGTCTGTGATCAGTGGGCTTGCTAGGAAAGCATGCTGTGTCTTCATCACAGAAATAATGGGAGGACTGAGGAAAGGCACTGAGATTGTTAGCACTTGGAGTACTGAACACAAGAAAAAGGGCAGGGGGAGTAATATCTGCTCCATGTCAAGAATGGAAGTAAATAGTAAGCATTGCTTCTGCTATTCATCATAGCTATTACAGAATCTTATTTGTTCAAATGGAATCAATGTAAGGCAATTAGGATGCAATGACCGTGTATCTTCAAAAAGGGAAATATAATTATGACTTAATCTTACCAAAGAAAACAAAAAACAACTTATAAACCACTTTTTCTCTTAAGTTGCACTTGTCAGTGCAGTAATAGTAAAAATAACTTTTAGTTTTGCTTTAAGTGATGGATCTGTATATTGAATTTTGTCATAGGGTTCATAGGTTACTGGTGGCCAAGCTGATAAACTTAGAGAGTTTGCTGGGCCCGAGCAAAGATCTCAAAACTCCTGAGTTTCCCACCTCTGCAGAATGGGGTGGGAACGTGCCAAACTTAATACTGTGCCTATGGCAGAAGCCCAGGATGACTTACAGAGACAAGGTATCCTCATACTTACAGGCTTCCTAGAATGAGCAGAAAATGAGGCTTCATTTGTGTTCATTAGTTGTGACAGGGATGAGAAGTGAAAAGTTTTATTCCTTGCTGCTACTTGTTATTCAGCAGTTTTTACCAGCCCTGGAAAACACGATGTTCAAAGTGCTTTTTCAAAGACATTGGTATTTTAAACCTAGTGTGACAAATAATCTTTTGTCCTCATCCTGAAAGTGTGATAGCAGTTGGGAGACCAGGGTGTCAGCTCCGCATCAGAGGATTTATCTACTAAAAAAAAACATTTTAGTGAAAGCATTTTGTAGCCAGGACATGGGAGAGTTTCCCTTTAGATACACGAGTGCCTCTGAATGTTGGCAAAGAAGGGGCATTGCTAGGAAAAACTTTCCCTCTTTGAGCACTACTTCTGTATTCTTTTCAATATTGAGTAGTAAAGAAAATAGACTGTGTAGGTAAGTTGAGATCCGTGCCTGGCTGTGTAAGAGCTCACCCCCTGTGTCCGTGTGTCGTCCATCCCGTGTGTCCCCCCACTTTGCAACTGATCAGATAGGGGTTTTTTTATTAGCCCGGGCAAAGCTCTCTTGCTTCCTTGTGTTTGCTTTGAAAAAACATTATCCTGTCCCCTTCTGGCTTCAGTTAACTCTATTCTTCTGCCTCATCTCTGCACTCATCCAGGCTTTCTGTTTAGCAATTTCCTAATGCAAAGTCTGTACAATCTCTAAATCTTTGGGAACACCAGTTGTGTTTCTGTGGTCAGTTTTTCATTCAATTACAGACCTTGTTTATCCCCTGAGTCATCGTTTTCCTCTAAAATTTGTGATGTGCTCTATTTTGTTTCCCCCCATATTGGAAAAACTGCTGGAATTGACGGGGAGGGAGGAGGGTTGTCTTAGATTAATAGCATTAGGTTGTCAGTTTATCTTGGTGTCATGGTTCTGCTTACTAACTACCCCTCGTTTTCATCCAACTCCAGTGGGACCATTTTTAGAGTATTGTTTTGGAGCCACTGTGACAGCTTCTGTAAATGGTGAGTTTTAGTTCATTTGTCTAATGAAGATTAGGATCTTGGCTAATGACTACATAGTCATAAGTGATGATGCTTTTCCCTCCTACTCCCCCGTTGCTTAGAACATATATTAATTGTGCAGATGGTAGTGGCTTAGCTATGTGATAGTTTGCTTTCCATCTCCTCCTCTCGTGACATTTACACCATGCAAAGAGGGTGTATTGCCATCTCCTTATTTACGAAGATTTGTGATTCATCACCTGCCTTTTAAATCAAACCCTAAGATTATATCTTGTTGCTAAGAGGCAGAATTTGGATGTGCGCTTCTTTCTTTTAAGCACACACCTGTGCCAAGCTTTGCCTGAAGCCTTCAGCAAATCCCAGCCAGAAGCACTGGATTTTCATCTAGATAGAGAGAGCCCTGCAGAAAAGGACTTGGGGGTGCTGGGAGAGGAGAAGCTGGACATGAGCAGCCAGGGTGTGCCCAGAAGGCCACTCACCTCCTGGGCTGCATCAAAAGAAGTGTGGCCAGCAGATGGAGAGAGGGGATTCTGCTGCTCTACTCTGCTCTGGGCAGACCTCACCTGGAACACTGTGTCCAGCTCTGGAGCCCTCAGCACAGGAGGGACATGGACCTGGTGGAGCAGGGCCAGAGGAGGCCACAAGGATGATCAGGGGGCTGGAGCCCCTCTCCCAGGAGGACAGGCTGAGGGAGCTGGGATTGTTCAGCCTGGAGAAGAGAAGGCTCCGGGAGACCTAACAGCCACCTTCCAGTACCTGAAGGGAGCTGACAAACAGACTGCAGAGGGCCTGTTTACAAAGGCCTGTAGTGAAAGGACGAGGGGCAATGGGTTTAAATTAGAAAGGAGTGGATTTAGATGAGAAATAAGGAAGAAATTCTTTACCACAAGGGTGGTGGAGCACTGGAACAGGTCTCCCAGAGAGGTGGTTGAGGCCCCATCCCTGCAGACATTCAAGATGGGGCTTGACAGAGCTCTGAGCACCCTGCTCTAGTTGCAGATGTCCCCGCTCTCAGCAGGGGGTTGGATCAGATGACCTCTAGAGGTCCCTTCCAACCCAGACATTGCTACAATTCTATGATCTTGTTCCCACTGACAACATGTGGAACTCCCAGTGCCCATCTCATGTGTGTACCCGGCGGTCATTCCTTATGCCCTCAGAAGATTCACAGACTTTTCAGTCTGTAACATAGCCAAACTTAAGCCAAGATTTACAGGTATTTAAGTTTCAATGCAAACATTTTTTTGCCTAAGTACCAGAATTTAAGTGTGTTTTTAAAGTGACAAATGGCAAGAAAATGCTTTTACTGGTGGTTTTTTTTTATTGTTCCATTTTTCTTTCTTACATTTATTCATTCTTATGGTTTGCAAGAAACAACAGGAAAAATCATAATTTAGGCGCAACTAATACAGATGATTCCCTAGAATTTAATTTCTTCTTTAATGTCCTCTGTGTGCTGTGGCTATCCTACTCACCAGATTGTCTGCTACAGCTTCTTTCACAGAACAGTATGGCCATTTCTGTACTTGGATGTTTTCTGGGTTTGTTCTTCACAAAAGTCACTGATTTTCTAGATATTGCTCTTAATTTAAAGTCTTGCTTGCTTTTAAGCATCAATCCCTGCTCTTTATTTGCAAGTATTAGGGCAAGTGGGCTTGATCTTTATGCTTTATTTTGCTCGCCACTCCTTTCGGAAAGATGTTGCGTCGCAGGTCGAATCAAAGGAAGGTCAGGATTACTCATTAGAAGTTATTTTTGCACACTGAGAGAACAGTTCTTCTGTCAATGCAAATCCTCCTGCTGTCTCCTCGTCAAGTAGACGTATTGTCTGTGACAATAGAGGGATTAATACTCTGTGCTTGAAGCTGCTTGCAGAGGGAGGGGGTGAGGGGGTAACGAGCCTTCGGGTCACAGAGAGGGATGCTGAGAGCGAGCGGGAGGAAGGAGTGCCTCTGAGGGCTGTGTTTGACAAGTGTCAAGGTTCCTGAGATACAGACAGTCAGACATGTGAATGGGGAAGTGACCTAAAAAGGAATAGAAAGGACCTCAAAGGAACTTGTTTTCCCTACATACAGAGTTGTAGCCTTGCACCCAGTGTCTGGTTTCTCTTGCCTACCACAGAAGATGCAAAGGCTTTGCATAATACACGGTTTGCCCTCCGAGTGAGGTGCTGGTATTCTGAATTTAGGAGGCTCTCTGCTATTCCAAGAAGAGAGAAGTTAAGACCTTGTTAAGGCACTGCAGTCATGACTGAATCAGTTGGCTAGAAAAGGACTTTGAATAAATGAAAAGCTGCACATCCACTGCACCACAGACATGCTTGCATGTTTTCAGTCATCTATTTGAGACAGTTGGCTGCTACAGATTCCGAGCCGTAGAGCAGTTTTGAGCCAGCTGATTATCACCTCGGTGTCCCTGTCACCTCGGTGTCCCTAGCTCTACGAAGTGTGGATTCCAGTGTAAGCAGACTCCACCTAACTCCTGAGGACTGCTTCCTTAGTGCAGTACTGACGCTCCCGCGAGGAGTCTTTGCATTTGTCAGCTTGGAAGGAACATCAGGGGAAAAACATGTAACCTTAACAAGACTGTTACTAAACTGCAGATGTTATTTGCTAAATTTCTGGTCTGTGGTTAGAAATGAGATTTACCACCTGTGTGAAATTAGTATTGTGAAATCAGAGTCTTGGAGCTACCACTGACAGTGTTTCCCACAGCCGTCTATTAGAGAAATTGACTGCTCTTGGCTTGCACGTGCACAAGCTTCCCCGGGTTAAAACTATGGTTAGATGGACGAGTCCAAAGAGTTGTAGTCACTGAAGTTAAATCCAGTTGTGAGTGGTGTCTCCCAGGGCTCAGTACTGGGCCACTCCTGTTTAACATCTTCCTCAACGATTGGGATGAGGGGATGGAGTGCACCCTTAGTAAGTTTGCAGATGACACCAAGCTGGGTGGAAGTGTCGATCTGCTTGGTGGTAGGGAAGCTCTACAGAGGGATCTAGATAGGCTGGGCCAAGGCTGATTTCCATGAGTTTCAATAAGGCCAAGTGCAGGTCCTGCACTTCAGCCACAACAACCCCCGGCAGCGCTCCAGGCTTGGGGAGGAGTGGCTGGAGAGCTGCCTGGCAGAGAAGGACCTGAGGATGCTGGGGGACACGCAGCTGAACATGAGCCAGTGGTGTGCCCAGGGGGCCAAGAAGGCCAAGGGCGTCCTGGCCTGGCTCAGGAACAGTGTGGTCAGCAGGAAGAGGGAGGTGGTCATTCCTCTGTGCTCAGCTTTGGTGAGACCACACCATACTGTGTCCAGTTTTGGGCCCCTCTCTACAGGAAGGACATTGAGGTGGTGGAGAGGGTTCAGAGGTAGCTACCAAGCTAGGAAAGGGTCTGGAGCATGTCTCTTAGGAGGAAAGGCTGAAGGATCTGGGGCTGTTTAGCCTTGGAAAAGAAGGGCTGAGGAGAGACCTTACTGCTCTCTCCAACTACCTGAAGGGTGGTTGTAGCCAGGCAGGAGTTGTTCTGTTCTCCCTGGTGACAAGCGACAGAACGAGAGGAAATGGCCTGAAGCTGAACCAGGGGAGGTTCAGGCTGAACATTAGGAAGAATTTCTTTCCTGGAAGAGTTGTCAGGCATTGGAACAGCCTGTCCAGGGAGGTGGTGGAGTCACCACCTCTGGAGGTGTTTAAGAGCCCAGGAGATGCTGTGCTTAGGGATGTGGTTTGGTGGTTTTGATAGGGCTAGGACTAAGGTTGGACTTGATGATCTTGAAGGTCTCTTCCAGCCAAGATTTCATGATTCTACCTTACCCATTCAAGACATTTTCATGTACTTGTCCAAATGTCTCACTTGAGAGACCCTCCTGCCCATGGAAGCGTGGCTGTTCCATTATACAGCGTTCTTTCCTACTATCCCCCTACTACAGGCAGTGCTGACTGAAGGCCCCATCCCTGCTAAAACCTTTCTGTTAAGAGTCGGTATTTTCAGCCTCTCTTGACACACTTTTCCCCCAGGTATTATGCCCCATGGGCGGGGTGGTGCAAACCATTATCATCCTTGCACATTAAGAAATTTACTACAAGGTGTTCTTGCCAGGTGGTGAAGGGAAACTGTGTTGTCCCCTGAAGATTCCTCTGATAAACAGCAGGTTTGACGTAGGGGAACAAACTTTTAACGCTTGAGTTTGGAAATTCTGACTTTCCAAGTGTGAATCCTAGGAAATACTTGGTTTCCTGCTGGAAATTCCCTTCTTTAAAGCCTATCAAACAGGCTGACTTGGTGAGATGTCAGCCACATTTTGCTGAAGGGCTGCGGCTGGATGACCTTTGCTCCCATGCCTGGGCTCAGGAGGGGGTAAGGATGTGTAAAGAGAGGACACAGCAGCCGTCAGGCTCGCTGCTGTGCCTCTGGGATGGCTGCGTGCTGAACCAGCTATGCAAATCACGCTTTCACCTTGGGGGTCGATGCCGCTGTTTTCAGTCACCTCAAAGAACCTGTGCATTTAATCAAGTAAATGCCTTCCCAAATGCTCTGAATTTAATTTAGGGAGCTTCAGCATGTGATGTCCTATTGTTTATGTATAAAAGACTTCAAAGTAAAACATGGGAGTGATTTGAAAGATAGGGGTTTTTTTATTTTTTGAAGAAAAAAGCTGCACTCCTTGCAGCAAAATGATCTCTTGAGTACAGGGAATGGCTCCAAGACAGGTCTGACTTGGAGCTTTTTTCCTTATCAAATGCCTCTTTGCCATACTCAGGGTAGGACTGATATTTTTCAGCTGACTCTTCGTCCCCCTCAAATGTGAACTCGTCGTAACTTGTTCCTTTGAGAAAAGAAGGTCTCATGTAGAGCCGAGGTAACATGAAAAGCAACGAGGGACACGTGTTCTAAATTTTATAGAATGCAAGAAGAAATTCTTCCTATATATTATTGATGTATTGATTATGGTATGATTATTGCTTCTTGCTGTGATTATCTATGTATGGATTCAGCTTCCACTGCAGCGTGAAGTGTTAAAACGCAGTTCCGGACGCCCAGTGTTTGCCTAAGTCTCTGGAAAGCAGAGACCTGATGAAACTCTGATCAGAACCAGTGCAACTCCTCCAGTTGTCGGCGAGACTCGGTTCACACACTTTCTGATAACAGCATTCTACAGAATTCTCTCAGGTCAGAGTTGAAGATCTTCCAGACCCAATAGCTCTATTGATCATAAATGCAAATGACTATGCCTGTAGAAACTGATGGATCTTACTAGCATTAAAACGGACAAGAAAAGGACCTTGGTAAGATTACTGAAGCTTGTCCTGAATGAATGCAAATTCTATTTATTAAAAACATTCTGCAGATAATACGGTAATGAGCAGGAAACTCTTTTTTTTCAGTGTATGGATTAGTGTTCAGCCCCTGAGATCTAGTTACTGGGGAGTTTCAAAGCTATTATATAAGAAAGAGAGAAGGATCAACTGGATATCAAAAAGCAGCCTCTATGCAGCTTTTCTGTTTAGATCCCTGGTGTTCAGTGTTGTATATAACCAGTCAAGCTCTCGGTTCTTCTTGCCAGTATATGATGCAGCCAGATGTGATGTCAGAAGGTTTTGGGCTGCTTTTTCTGTTTCTGTTTGGAACAAATTATGAAAGTTCTGAAATGAAGATGTGGAAGAGAAAGGTCAAGACTGAACAGCCTAACTTGGACACGGGGTAGATCTAGCCCTTGGGGAATGGTGTGGATTTCAGCAGGATAGCTGGAGTTAGTGTAGCTGTCTGTTAAGTGTAGTTATTAGTTTTGACTCATTAAAGTAAAAAACCCAAACCTGTCTGCTTCTCTCATGCATCCTCTGCAGAAGAGGGGGAGACTGATCAGAAATAGCAGCAAACCAGGTTTTCTCTGCAGATGTCTACTTGTAAATTAGCCCGAGTAGGAAAAATATCAGTCTTTAAGATTACAAAGTGCAGAATAAACTGTTCCTATTTTGTCCAAGTCAGACCTATCTTAAAGCCTTTATATGAATAAGGAGGATCCTCTTCTTTTTCCACCTTTTCCCCCGCTGTAGGGTTTTGTAGATAAATTCATCTTTAAGTGTCCTTTTTTATTGTCTTCCCCCCCCTTGCAGGAACCTTACCTAAAGTCAACGAATGTTAATAGGAATCAGGCATTTGAAGCCTGTGTGCTGTGAATTAGGCCTAAAAATATCTGCTAAATCTTTATTCCTTGTCCACAATTAAATACTGGTCACGTGGGAATGGTTGTTCAGATGCAAACAGGTGATTTATTAAAGAGAGCTCAAAGGGCCCCAGATAGGGCTGTTAATTGGGGTGTTAACTGGGGTGGAGAAGCCCCCCTGAGACTCTGATGTAAGGGCTCAGGTGAGGTTCTATAGCTTTATATCCCTAGGGGTTAGTTTTAGTGTGCACGTGTAGGATGCTTTACATAATATCTGTGTTATACTACAAATCATGATGAGGAAAAACTGGAATAAATTGTAGCCAATTTTAAGAATGCTGGTAGTCATTTCAAGTGAGCAATCTCTCTTCTATAAATTAAAAATATTGTCCTGAAATTAAAGATCTGTGTCCCAGTATGATACATTTTCTCCTATTTGCATACCCACTATCTGTATTTTTATTACCCATCTTTGTCACACATGGCATCTTACTCAGTGCAGGATTTGATACTCTGTTTGGCATACATGAAAATCTGTTCAGATAACTCGGAAGAGTAAATAGGAGCACTAAAAAGTTAATTGATAAATAATATTTAAATTAATAATTTATATATATTATTGATCGATAAATAATATTTAAACAATCTTTTTGAAACTACTGAAGCCTGTTGTACAGAATTGATGCGATACGCTTAATGACAACCAAACCCATTCATCTGGAAATGAAAACATCACCAAAACAAAACTGTGCTGCTGATTGGCTTTGAATTGCCCAGTTGCCTGGCCTTCTGTGTTCGGTTAGATTGCCTCCCACCCTCCTACCGGTGCAGCCTCAGCCTCTCTGGAGACTGTGGCAAGTGCATGAGGAGTGGTTCTAGGCAAAGAGAAAAGCAAGAGAAGCAGTCAGAAGTGGTCTCTGATTAGCCAGTTTGGACTAAATAATTTCACTGTTGAATCCTACTTGAGGATGCTGAGGATTTGTGCTACTGAAAGAATTCATTTTGCCTTATGAATATCCCGTCCCTCTGCATTTTGTGAGGTTTCAGTAACTGATGCCTGTAATGCACTGAGGGATACTTGGATCTACAGCTCCTGCAGATCTGTACTGGGACAAGTAGGCTAGTGTCAAGTACTTTATATTTGATGCACGATTAATTTCAATATCAAAACTAAATTTTATTCTAGGTATCTCGTTTGGGAGAGGAGCCCCTGGTTTTGGTATCTAACTTCTTCACTGCTTTTGTTCAGAATTTTTGTCGGTGACCTGGCCGTGGGGATTGAGAGCAGCCTCAGTAAGTCTGCAGATGACACCAAATGGTGTGGGAGTGTTGATCTGCTCGAGGGCAGGAAGGCTCTACAGAGGGACCTGGCCAGGTTGGATCGATGGACCGAGGCCAGTTGTATGTGGTACAATGAGGCCAAGTGCCGGCTCCTGCATTTCGGTCACAGCAACCCCAGGTAACACTCCAGGCTTGGGGAGGAGTGGCTGGAGAGCTACCCAGCAGAAAAGGACCTGGGGATGCTGGTGGGCAGCTGGCTTCATATGAGCCAGCAGTGTGCCCAGGCGGCCAAGAAGGCCAGCAGGATCCTGGCTTGTGTCAGGAACAGTGTGGGCAGCAGGAGAAGGGAAGTTACTGTGCCCTTGTACTCGGCACTTGTGAGGCCTCATCTCAAATACTGTGTTCAGTTCTGGGCCCCTCATTATAGGAAAGACATTGAGATGCTGGAAGGTGTCCAGGGGAGAGCTACCAAGCTCGTGAGGGGTTTAGAGAACACATCCTATGAGGAGAGGCTGAGGGAGCTGGGCATGTTTAGTCTGGAGAAGAGGAGGCTGAGGGGTGACCTCATTGCCCTCTATAGCTACCTGAAAAGAGGTTGTAGAGAGGTGGGGATTGGCCTCTTCTCCTTACTATTGACAGAACCAGAGGAAATGGCCTCAAGTTGCAGCAGGGGAGGTTCAGAGTGGATATTAGGAAGAAATTCTTTACAGAAAGAGTGGTGAGGCACTGGAACAGGCTGCCCAGGGAGGGGCTTGAGTCACCGTCCCTGGAGGGGTTTAAGAAACAGGTAGACCTGGTGCTGCAGGACATGCTCCAGTGGCAGCCATCTAGGGGGTTATGTTGTGGTTCTGAGGTTGTGTTTGATCAGGGTTTTTAGGTGTTTTTTTGTTATGGGTATGGTTGGACTTGGTGATCTAGGAGGTCCTTTCCAACCATGAATATTCTGTGATTCCATGATTCTGTGAAGTCCACTCATACTGTGGCAAGTTCAGCTTGCCATAAACGCCACCAAAATGGGTACGTCTCATTTTCCTTAGAAAACATAGTGTAGGGTGCAATTTGCACATTTTATGTATTTCCATGACGGCAGCAGAAGATGCATTCAAAAAAGCAATGTTAGGGCTTCATAAAGATTGAGTTGTTTTTATGGTGCAAAATCCCTTCCCTGTCACCAGCAGAGGACATAGCTCCAAATACTTTAAAAATTCTTCATAGGAAAGAAAAATGCTGGATGCTTTCTCAAGAGCAGCAGTCGAGTATTTGCTGTTCACAACATCACATACTTACAATTCTTGAAAGACTTGCTGGAAAATAAAAGTTGTTGGCCTGAGAGCGTTTCCATGTCACCTGCTTGCACCACTGAGATGCTTCCTGTTTTCTATCTTGGTCACCCACTTGACTTTACATAGAGGGTGGTTTCATAAATCACCGATTTTTGCTTGAAGCATGCTGGTAAAGCATGGAACAAGATGATTTGCCAGGCAGTCTGTGTTCTCTAGAGAGACACGGCTGACTGAAGAGGTGTCGAAAGAAGCCTATTAAGAAAGAAAAAAAAAATGTTTGGTCCTGCATCTTCACAAGGTGCCAGTGAGCTGCTGTATCAGCAGAAGAAGGGCTTACCCAAGGTGGAGGACAGCATGTGCTCCCTGCTGTTCTGCAGTTCGCAGGCTCTCAAGTCCCTGGTCTTATTGCTCCAGCACAGAGTTGACTGCAAACAGTAGTGGAAAAAACCCAACATGATCCAGAAATACTTAACCCTCTTTTGCCTTAGCATTTAATTGCAAATGACCTTGTCTTAAAAGCACTGAGTCATCGGTATTTTAGCACTAGAGAATGTGCTGGGATTGGACTGTGGCAGGATGAAAATAAAGCAGAGAAATAACTATTTGAAAAATACTCTATTAACGCTATAAATTTAAATACTACACTGGAATCAGAGTAGAAAAAACACTCAAATCTAAAAAAAATAGGACTTAAAAGAGCTATTAATTTTCCATGAAATCAATAAATACAATGTTTAGCACTGGTGGTACTTATTTTTTAAGCTTTATCTTTTGCATCTTTTTTGAATATCGTTCATTTGTATTAGTGTAGTCAGTCTCGAGGCTGGAAACATTTTTCAGCTAAACTTTATTACGCATTTACTATTAGAAAAAGACGTGTAAAATTTCCAAAGCCACCTCAATATAATTTTAATGGAAAAAAAAACCAAAAACAAACAACAAACCCACTCAGCCTTACAACATGCAGCTTGACTTTTCAAAACTGGATTGTGTATTTGGAGATAATTATAAATTATGCTGTAGCTTTACGGAAATATTTATAAGTTGCAGCAATATTTTTATCCTTAATGGTTTTTGCTAACAGTAGTAGTGCATAGCTGTAGCTAAGGCTCAATTGGCACTAGATTCTGGAATCCTTGGGGTGTTTAGCTTTATGAAATCATGTCATTTGGATTGATTTTTTTTTTTTTCCCTTGTAAATTTTCCACTAAAATTGATTTTTTTTTTTTTTTATCATTTTGTGTACTGTGCATTTTAACAGACCTCCACTTTCTGATGGACTATGTCACTTTTGTCAGTTATTTCTCAACTAGAAAAATAAAACCAGAACAATTTCCCTGAACTGGGGCAGCTTTCAGCTGAAGGTTTGGTGAGTGCATGTATTGAAGTATCACATGTAAAGATTTTTGCATAGAAATTCAAACCCCATCCCTTGGCTGGGATTTTGCTATAAACTAAATCTTCTTGAGCAATCCCCCTGTTGCCCCTTTGGCAATACAGCTGTTGCTGCAGGTTACAGATCTTCTGTAGAAGGAACATTTACACAGACTAGGAGCCCTCAGGCTGGAAAAGCTCAAGGAACGTGCTACAGGGAGGTGGTCGCCATAAGCAGCATGGAGGGAGCAAAGCAGCAATGAGTACATTCTGGATCTTCCAAAACACGAATACGGGAGCATCTATCAAAACCAGCTGATAGAAGATTCATAATAAATTTACTTCTTCCTCTCATGAGCTTGAATTCTTTGCCATGGGATGCAGCAGATGTCAGAAGTTTGCATAGATTGAAATGCAATTGAAGAACTCCTTGGAGAAAATGCACTAAAGATGTTCACCTCAGCTGTGAATATAAGATCTGTTTCTTTTCTCATGAATTAGCAAAATCAGATATAAACTTCACTCTCCCTTTCTTTTACCTTAGTTGTGCATATGCAGCTTTTACATCCCTGCACAGAAGAGCACTTTACATGCTTTTCCAATGACAAGGCTTGAAGCTAAACCCAGTGGAAGGGACAAAGCTTCTGCAGAAGTGCACAGGGAATGAGATCCACCCTTTGTCTTGAGAAAATTTAGGATCAAGGAAATCAAGTTTCTTCCAAGAATCCAAACTAACCCTCCTCTGGACAAAATCCTACCCCTAGTTTGCTCCGACAGGCAGAGCAGAGAGGACCACCACAAGAACCCATGAGAAGAAACGCTGGCTACAGAGAAATGGCTTTGAAGTGCTGAATTGCTCCCCTGGAGAAAGATTTGGCAGGCACAGGAGATAACGTTCAAACAAAGTCCAGAATCAGCAGTTGTAAGTGGGGATGGAATTAACACCCACCTAGCAGGAAAGCAGGTTATATATATATATAACATATACATTATCAGGAAATTATCAGGAAATTGTACTTCATTGGCATTATAGGAAGCACATGTAGCAAATAACAGCTATGGATTTACTTGACAACCTTCATAAACCTAAGGAAATGTTATTCACTACCAAATATCTTTAGAGGATGAACCTTAATTTAATTCCTTTTTGATCCCACGGAGCCCTTGATTTTATTTCTAATAGCTGCTGATCTCGATGACATAACTGATGCCTTTCTGAAGCAAGAAAGTTCTTTTTCATGCCTGAGCCTGTAGCTTGCATAGCACCATCAAGTCCAGACGGAAGGGTCAAGGCACTCATCAACATTTGCACTTGTAAAAGGAAACGCTGCCAAGGTTTAAAAACTGTCATCATCACCCTCATCAGGGAGACTGTCTGAAGCACTGTGAAATGTAGATCGAACAGAATCTGTGGTGGGCAGGCAAGGTAGAAAGCTGACTAAAAAAATACCCTCACTTAAAAACTGCACAAGCATAGTTGACTGCTGCCTGACGGGGGCGTGACCCAGAAACATCCGTGTGGAATTTCAGCTCGACACCCTGCCCTGCACTCTACCCCTGCCGTTGCATTTCGTATTAGTGATAGTGGTACAAAGATAAAACCAGTAGCAAGCGAGGAAGCTTCTCCATATTTGAAATAACATCTGGGGCACTTCTGAAAGGACACATTTCTTTCCTGAGTCACTGGACTGAAATTGAGGCTGGTGCGTGCTCCACAGCACAGCCAGCCTGGCAGACACAAGGGATAGAGGGGGCGACAAGTGCTGTGCAATGTAAAGCACTTTAGGCACCTTTCTTTCTTCTGTGACAATAAGGTACCACTTCCAGCCAGTGTCTTGGGGCTCCCTAAAAAGTAAAGATTGAAAAGGGCAGAAGGAGGTTTTCTGACATTATTTTTTTGTGTTGACCGTTATCATGGGCCACAAACAATCTCCCATTCAATGTTGCAACCTCTTCCCTTTCATCACACAGAAAAACTTCTTCACTGTGAGGGTGACAGAGCCTGGAACAGGCTGCCCAGAGAGGTTGTGGGGTCTCCTTCTCTGGAGGCATTTAAAACCCGCCTGGATCCATTCCTATGTGACCTGCTCTAGGTGGTCCAGCTCTGGCAGGAGGGTTGGACTCAATGACCTTTCGAGGTCCCTTCTAAGCCTTAACATTCTGTGATGAGAAGCAGTACTGTTTTCACAGAATCACAGCATGGTAGGGGTTGGAAGGGACCTCTGAAGATCATCGAGTCCAACCCCCCCTGCCAGAGCAGGACACAACTGGAGCAGATCACACAGAAATGCAGCCAGACAGGTCTTGAAAGTCTCCAGAGGAGGAGACTCCCCAGCCTCTCTGGGGAGTCTGTT